>CAUYRT010022850.1:0-11411 GCA_963574885.1 Lepilemur ruficaudatus
ATTTGATGGTGAGTACATGTGGTGCTTTTTTTCCCCATTCTTGTGATACTTTACTTAGTAGAATGGGCTCCAGCTTGATCCAGGATAATACAAGAGGTGCTAGTTCACCATTGTTTTTGTGGCTGAGTAGAACTCCATGGTATACATATACCACATTTTATTAATCCACTCATGTATTGATGGGCACTTGGGTTGTTTCCACATGTTTGCAATTGTGAATTGTGCTGCTATAAACATTCGAGTGCAGATGTGTTTTTTATAGATTCTTAATGAGCTTTCAATTTTTTTATTTTGTTGTTTAAAAACTCAGTATTATATTGTGCTTTATATATGTCAGTACTGATCTAAGCAAATCATGAATATTAAGGATTTGGCCTTCATAGCAATTCTATGATGTAGGCACTATTATCATTCCCATGTCACAGGTGAGGAAGCTGAGTGTCAAAGAGGCCAAAGTACTTGCTCAAGGTCACACAGCTAGTAAATGGCAGAGTCAGGATTCTGACCCAGGAAGTGTGGCTTCTGACTCTATGCACTTAACCACTGCACTATGAAAAGCTCTTTAATTGGGCCCAAACCTGTCTACCTCCTTGTAATCTGCACCCCGTTGATCCTAGTACTTACTCTTCCTGGAATCCCATACGCCACATTATAACCTCAGAAAGGCTTTTTCCATGCTTGAATGCAAGGCAGACTAGCGTGCTAAAGCCACTACTGCTGTAACAATGGTGATGCTAGTACCCCAAACCAGAGGAGCAGAAAATGGCAGGACACTTACCATCAAAGTACCAGGTATACAGAAGGAAATGAACTCTTCTAAAGTCACAGAGTGAGTTGATCATAGAATTTGAACTTGAATTTGTGTGTTGGGACTACACATTCTATGCCCTTTATGCTATAGCCCCTGGCACTACCCTGATCCTTGCTTCCTACCCCCAACGCATAATACATTATCATTTTTGATAATAATTGTAGCTACCATACAATGAGTGTTTACCTATTCTGTGCCTGATGCTTTGCATACATTATTTCACTCAATCCTCAGAACCAGGTCTACCCTGCGAGATACGAGCTACTATTATATTCACTCTACAGAGATGGAAGTTGAGGAATAAGGAGGTCAAATAATTTGCCAACAGCCAAACAGCTAATAAATTGCAGAGCTTGCATCTGAACTCAGATCTTTCTGTCACTAAAGCCTGGGCTTATAATCACTATGTCACAGGCCTCTCCATAATATTCACAAGAAACCTGGGGCATCTTGTGAGCCTCTTGTTGAAAGGGAAATTATTAGTGTTAAAGATCTATGAATACCTATAGATTCTCAGTCCCTGATGTAATCAGAATTTTTTAATGTTGAAAAAGAAGAGTTTGAGAGAAAGAGTAGAAGAAGATAGTTTGTCTCATAACTGAGATGATAAGACATGAGGCTATGATTGACACAGCATGGTTCCTGGGGAAAGATTCATGCTTGCTTTAATTTTACGACAAACTTTTTCTCAGCACCTACTAAGTACTAGGCACTGTGCTAGCAATACAGCAGAGCTTCACTGTCTGATACTTCATGAGCTTAATTTAGTTTTTTGACAAGGTTATACTGAGTCGCTATAATTAAGGGGAAAACAATATTCACTCTACTTCTGCCCAGAACTGAAACACTTGCTTTTCCTTGAGTGGTAAAAACCACAATACCAAGAAAAGACCATTTTTTGAATGAACAAAGGATGTGGGAAGATTTTAAAAAACCATCCATACCAACCCAAACAAACCCCAAATGGAAATCCTCTCAATTTCAAAACACTTGGAGGGAGTCAGTAAGCTTAAAAAAAAATCACTGCCCTATGCCGGTGAGTTGATAGCCTTCATATATAAAGAGCTTATACATTTGTTAAGAAAAATACTAAGACTCTAATCATTAAATGGGAAAAATATACAGATATTTTCTAAAGGAGGAACTATAAATAGGTAATAACTATGTAAAAACTCTTCAACCTCAGTTAGTAATAAAATACATTAGAATGAAGCAACAGTCAGATACAAATTCTGCATATCAAATGAGATTTTTAAAAAATTAGAGGACTAAATGAAGGCAAAGGAGTCTCAGCCAGGCGCTCTCATGCATGGCTAGTATAAATTGGACAAGCTTTCTGCAAAGACATTTGGTCATACGCATAAAAAACCCACAACACGGTTAGACCCTTTGACATACAATGGTTTGCTTTGGGCTTGTGTGAGAAAGCAGCTATGGTCTGCACCACAGGCCTATCTACCCACTTAATAAACACTCAGCACACTACCTTCCTTGGACAGTCAAGCTTAGCCTCACTTAATTCTTAGTGTTTCAACTGGACTGTAGTCTATGTTCAGCAAGCTCCATTCACTGAGTACATGTTCAGGGAATGGCTGCCTAGAGAATGATGAAGTGATGAATTGAGCAAGTCACTAGGAGCCAACCCCTACATTTTACATCATGGAGATAACAAGCAGGGGCTTTGGCATTGGGCTCTTCCATTGACTGGCCATTTGGCTTTGTGGGACTTATTTACCTATTTAAGTCTCCTGACCTATAAATTGGGGCTACTGCTATCCATTTTTCAAGATGATCTTAGACTGTGGAGTAAGGCTTTACCAATTCCAAACTGTCTGATGTCGAGAAAGCTACTTAAACTTTCTCTCTGAATGTCAATTTTCTCATCTATTTAATACTTCCCTCAAGGGTTGAAGAGAAGATGGAATGATATACTATAGGCACAGAGCTTAGCATGGTGCCAACACAGAGTAAGAATAATAAATGAGAGGAGCTAAGACATAATATATTGCAGTTGCACAGATGTGAAATTCTATTTTTATAATAGACATTGGAGACTTGGAAAGGTGGATGGGGGCTGAGGGATGAGAAATACTTAACGGGTGAAAGGTACACTATTCGGGTGATGGCTACACTACAAGCCCAGACTTCACCACTGTACAATATATCCATGTAACCAAACTTCACTTGTACCTCCTAAATCTATAAAAATAAAAAAAATGTTATTTTTAAGACATTTTCTTTCTATTCTCTTTCTCTCCCTAGGAAAGCCTGAAAACATCCAGCTAGTAATGTCTCACAGCCGTGACCATGGCCTCTGCCTGCTGGCACACTACACCACTTCCACCCTGCTCTTATGCCAGGCACCATACAGTCCCCAGCATGGCATCAACTACCCACAATAAAGAACAACAGGTGGTTTGGAAAAACCCAGCCAACTGCTTACAACTCCCTCTGGGCATTACAGTGGCTGTTTAATGCTGAACAAACTGAGGCTTAGAGATTTGGGCGAGTCCCTGCAGAGTGCAAAAGTTGAAACAAGAGGCAGAATGCTTGACTCTGGTTGACCACAACTAGCTACATTAGCATAGCACTGTATGTGTTTCAAGATGCTTTCCTGACAGCTTAGTTGAGCCTCCCAACAAGGCTATGAGGTTGGCAGGGCAGATCAATCATTGAAAAGATGAGGAAGTGAGGCTCAGAGAAGGGAAGACTGGCCTAATGTCATAGAGTTAGTTAGCAGCAGAAGTGAAATCAGAACCCAGGTCTCTTTTCTTTTAGTCTGGAGTTCTTTCCACTACACTGCAAGCTCTGGCACAGCTGTCAAAGTCAATTTCAGGGCAGTGGAGCACCTCAGACAGGATGCAGAGGTTGTCATGGGGAAAAGACCAGATGACTAGTGACAGCAAGCCCACCCTTTGGCCCCACTGTAATCTACTTGTCTTGACCCGGGCAACTACTGAAGAACTGAAACAGCAGCATCCACGGTTGTCTAAAAAAATTAGCCCATGAAGCTTATGTAAAAGCTGGATTTTATACATTGTTAGAAAGAGAAGAGTGCTGAAGCAGTGACAATGTGATCACTGAAGCATTCAGCCACAGTCTCTTGCTTATGGAAAGTGACCTCTGTTTGCTCTCACGATCATGTTTTAAAAATGTCCTCTGGGCTTTTTTACTTCTCTCTCTCTCTCTCTCTCTCTCCATCCCTCCGTCCCCTCTCTCCTCTCTCTCCCCCCACTTGTTTAACCCTCCCAGTAGGTTACTGTGACAAGCTCCCAGCAAATAATCTATCCTTCAATGTCACTCTCTAGCTACCATCCTCATGGAGAATAAGATACATAAATAAAATATAGAAGAGAAAATTTAGAGTAAAATTGTGTGCAGGCACTAGTGTGTTTGCGTGTGTTGCAGGGAGAGGGAGATAAGAGTTTGAATCGAGACAGAGAGAGAGAGAGAGCGAGAGAGAGAGAGAGAGAGAGCCTAGATCTGCTATCTGCTGGGGTGATGACACTGAAATTGTCTAAGGGATGAAACTGTGGAATTCTTTTTGTAAAAGTACAGGAGATAATTCCCCCTCATGTGATTGCAAAATAATAATAATAATGAAATTAATAAATCAAGTTGTATTGAGCTCTTGTATTCTAGTTACCCTGCTAAATGTTTTGTAAACATTATTTTGTTTATTCATCATAACTCTGTGAGGTATATATTATCATCATTTCTATTTTACAGATGAGCAAATGGATGCTTAGAGTGATTAAGTCACTAGACCAAGGTTGCATAGCTAATGTCAGTACTCAGATTGAACCCATGCATCCAGCTCCAGAGCCCATGACTGAAATGTTAAACTCTAGTTCCCTGAATGGATACACGGAGATAGACAAAAAGAAAAAAGACAATATTTGCTAAAAGTTCCAGAGTACCCTTGTACTTTTTACTTTGTTCCCTCCTTACCATGGGTATTATTAGTCCCCATCCTATACTGAGGAAAAGTTAGGAAAGAGAAAGACAGGAAAATTGTTCAAGGTTTCACAGCTACCTAAGGGTAGAGCCAAAATTCAAAGATGAGATTCCTGACTCCCAGTCCAGTGCTCTTTCTATTAAATTATTTATGCCCCACAGCTTCTGACGTGGTTCCCAACAATCCCTCCTCTGGTATTCACGGCCATGGAATGTGGGCTGGACCTAGTGACTTGCTTCCAGGGAACAGATTATAGCAAAAGTGATAGGGTGCCACTTCAGTGATTAGGTTACAAAAGACTCTTACACCCATCTTGCTGGCATTTCTCTCTCCATTGCCTTTTTGGCTTGAAAATGTTGAGGAAGTAAACTGGCTCATTGGAGAGGCCATGTGATAAGGAACTGAGGGCGGCCTCCGGCCAAGAGCCAGTGAAGAATTGAGGCCCTCAGTCCAACAACCCATAAGGAACTGAATCCTCCCAGCAACCACATGAGTGGGCTTAAAAGCAGACCCTTCCCCAGGTGAGAGGTGGGAAGCCTTGTGAGAGACCCTACAGCAGAGGATTCAGCTAAGCTATGTCTGGATTCCTAACCCACAGAAACTGTGCGATAACAAGCGTCTGTTATTTGAAGCCACTAGGATTGGGGGCGATTTGTTATTTAGTAATAGAAAACTAATGCAATGTGATTGCAGCCAGCAGCTTCACTGATTTTCTGCTTATTCATAGCAAAATAAATCTACCGCACAGCCCTTGAGCGGGTTGAAAAAAACATCTAGGTGAGCTTTGGAACTTCAGGGGAGAGCTGTGAATTTTATAATCACCTCTTGGCTTATGTCAATGTTTTTTTCTGCCCTGCAAGTGTGATAGCCGTGGCCTAAGGTGGCACAGGTAGTTTTAGGGCCTCTCATCCTCCATTGGTCCCTGAGCCCATAATTTCTCAGTGCTCAGCTTGTGTTCAAACCAAGTGGCTTGAAACATCAGGTCAGCTTCTTTTCTCTGTCAGCTTCGGAAGCCCCTCAAAGTGCCTCTTAGGAGTTCCCACAGGGCCCAAGCCGCCAGGCCATTTCCATCCTGGCAACCTAAACTGCTCCCCAGCTGCTGCCCCAACCACAGTGTTATTTTGGAATTTTTAACTGAGTGTGGGCTGGAGTAAGCGAGGGGTTTTGACAGACTCCTTAAAAGCAATTAGCCAAGTGGGAATCACTTCCACTCGATTTTCAAATGGCTAATTTGGTGTCAGGGAATCTTCTTGAAAAAGCGTGGGTGGCAGACACCCCAGCGTCTACTGTAACTATTTAGCTGGATAGCTTAGCCAAGAGAGTTGCCTTCCCACGTGCTGAGAAAAGTCTTAGCAAGGGGGTCCACTCAAGTTCCTCCTTTGCCAGCTCTGGTGTCTCTACAAAAATTAGAAACAAGTCAGGGTGAGTTACGTTTCACCAGGTCAGCAGCAACAGCAAAGTGAGTGCAGTCAATGTGGAACCCTGCAGATCTGTGCAGTGCCTGTATGGCAAGGATTCTCCGACCTGCCCCTTAGGTCTGTGTGTCATGAATGCTTGTGTGTGTGTGTATGCGTGTTTGGATCTGTATGGACAGAGGAAGGAGGAAAAAGAAGAGGGACATGGTACATCTGAGAATGTGTGCTCCCCACAGACATGTATGCTTGGACAAGGATCACTGATCACAGAAACAGGTAAATAGGTGATGGTTTGAAGACTTGGCTCATCGTAGGTGTTTGTGGCACTGATGTATAGGAGGCTGTGGCAATAAAGAATGAGTGTGTGTGGCCCCTGTGTGTACAGAGGGAGGGTGTGAATATGTGAATTCTACCGAGCTCTCACTCTATAGAGTTGGGATGTTTCAGGGCCAGCATATCTAAATCTGGTGTTAATAAATCAAGTCACAATGAAACTATGTATGCATGTATAGCACGTCTCAAATTCTCAGTGTGAGTCATTCACTGACGTATGTGCACGAATGTACCTTCCTGTGGGTTAGTAATGAGGTAAAAGAAGACAAGTATGTGAGCATGGGACACAGAAACTGACAATGAGCCCATCAAGAGTGTTTTAAGAAGAGGACAAGGAGGAAGACCTGGCTCATTAAGAACTTACCTCATTAAGGCCTGAGTTACCAGGGAGCTGAACCAAACTACTTCATTTCCTTGACAATTGAGCCAATTCCCCCCTTCTCCCTTCACTTCAGTAATCAGGAGAAAGGAAAACAGAGTGAAATTGCCCCATCAGATGAAATTTACATGTCCTCCATGCCTCTTTCTTTTCTAACAAATGTCTGCAAGTGCCTGCCTAGTTTGTGCTCAGCATCGGGTAAAAACCTATGTTTTTTATTATCTTCATTTTATCTCCACGAATACATTGTTCACAGGAGTATCCAGGAAAGAAGAAGGGTTAAGTGTAATACTATGAGCTACCCAAATCTCAATTTCTGACTATGCCCACAAGTAACAGGAACAGTGGTTACAAGAAGAGCAATAAATGGATTATCTTATACCCAGAGGTCTGGTGCCCTACCGAATCAGGCTTGGCTGAAAACCAGTTTCCACATAATATTCACATAATGTTCCTTTTTTGCTTGTAGTTACACAAATGCAACCCGGATTTAATGGTCTTCAAGGGCATTGATCGAAGTGTTTACAAGCTTGGGAAAGTTTCTGAATGAAAGCTGCCAACATGGTGGCCAAAAAAAAATGTGTTAGTCCTTCCTTTTTAGAAAGAGCAATTATTAAAAAATGCAATGTAGGGCCTCTTAACTGTTTTTGTGCTATAGACCTTTATTGAAGTCTGATGAAGCCTCTGGTTCCTTCTCAGAACAGTATCTTTGAATGTATAAAATTAAACATATACTATTACTAGGGAAATCAGCAACATTGAAATAACTATCATTAAAGAATTTCCGATCTCCCATCCAAGTACTAACCAGGCCCGACCCTGCTTAGCTTCTGAGATCAGACGAGATCGGGCGCGTTCAGGGTGGTATGGCCGTAGACATATATGTGCTTCTTTATTAACATATTAAACAAATCCCAGCAGCAGGTCTCATAACTACTGTAACTTTGAAGTAGTGATGTGCACAAACAATATTTCAAGACATCGGCAACAGCTGCCATGCTATAAGAAAATATCTGTGATTTCTATTAGTGATAAAGTCACAACCACTGCTGATACTACTGTCATTTGTTGCTTACATTCATAATTGAAGAAAAAGCTGAATTTCAGTTAGAGATCAGTAAAAATACAAATGTACTTGTTTCCCATCCAAGTTCATAGACCCACTGAATTCTATCCACAGATCCCTAAATGGTTAAATACTTTTGCACTTGAGAGGGAGAGAGAAAGCCAAAGCTGGAAATGAGACTGCAATATTAATAGTAACCCCTAAATAAGACAATGTTCTGACCACTACTGAAAAGTCAAAGTAGGCTGAGAAAGATGAAGACATTCATTGTATTGGAAGCAAAAAGAAGCAAGTACACAATCAAATAATACCAACAAAGGAAAAGCTGTTCTCGCCTCTGATTTGGTTCACCAAATGTTTGGAAATGTTTGGAAATCAGAACTGATTCAGCCATAGATATTTAGTCACTACAGCCACTGAGCATGATGATGGGCCAACATCAACCAGAAAAGGTTAAAATGTATTTTGCTGCTCTGTTTTCTGCTCAAAGAACTCTTCATTGGTTGGCTTTTCTCTATAAGAGGAAGCCTAATCTTTTGGGAGTTGGATTCCCAGTACCTTCCTTCTATAGGAAGCTTTCTCTGATCCTCTCAAGTAGCTCCACTAGCCCTCTCTACCTATTTCCAATCTAGTACTCACTTACTGTCTCCTACTTCCCTGTTCTACATATCTATTTCTCACACCAGACTGTGAGCTCCCCAAAGATAGGAGCTATGTGAGACAAATGTATTACAAAAGGTAATAAATTTGTATGTGGTGCCTGTATACACTAGTGAGTAAAATGTCTCATTTCCACTGGATCAGTCATTTCAAACAATTGCCTTTGACCATATCGCTAGTTGACTCTGCAATTTGGTTGGGACAAGTGTTCTATGGGGTTAGTCGTTTACCAGGTGCCAAAATTCTAAGACAGTGAAGAGCACAACTGACTACAAACTGACTTGTAATGTACATTTTTATAGTGAGAATTAATGTCATTCAAATTTATTGAAACTAAGCCAAATGTAGCATTTGTAGCAATGTTAGACACATTTAAAACCTAAGGAAAGAAAGTGGAAAATGACCGGGAAGTATTTCACGATGTCTTGAGGTAGGTCTACCTGAACTTCAAAAACAATCAAGAAATAAGCAGATCAACTTGAGATTTTTCCCCCCATTTTCTCAGTACAGCTATTTATCCATCCTTTCATCTATCCATCCATCCATCCAACATCCCTTCAACTACATATCCAACATCTATCCATCCTTTCATCCATGATCCACACATCCAGTATCCCTTCATCCATCCACCCATTCATCTATTTAGCCAACATAAACAGGGAAGTTTAATTTTTTGTGGATCTTAAGACAAGTGAACTCCACAGTTAATCTAGTCTCTTAAATTGAGTGTAATGTGACAATTTTGGTAGAAAGCATGGAAATCTGATCTTTAACAATTGTTGAGTTGAACTAAACAGCCCCTCTCTTAAGCTTCCTAGATCTTTTCAGTCCTGCCCTTGCATCTCACTACAGATTCCCAATAATTCTCACACATTAATCCTACCACCTTTCTACATAAAATTTATCCTTACTGAACATTAGTAAGGCTTGGGGAAGGAAGCTTCCTTCTCAACATCATTGAAGGTGGGAATTCTGCTCAGTCTTTTGATAGATGTGGAGAAACAACAAGGAGGTTTTCAGGAGGATGTGACAAAGGGAACCTCTCCTTAAAACTCATCTCCTTCACAACTCCCTGAGGCTTCATTGGCTTCTGGTTCCTTAGAGAAGGTACCAGAAGACAATCAACAGGAGATCAAGAGTAGCTGGATTATCTGAAAGCTGTATGGAAAGTTACTGCCCCACCAGGCCAAGTCTCCCATGTAAGTTTGCTGAGATTCCAGGCAACGAGAGCAAGTCAGTGTGAAATCTCACTGTGACTTAGTTCCTCATTGGCATTGGTCTGTTACTTCTAGGGGATTGAATTAATGCAGTCAAGTGCAGCAAAGTGGGATACATTGCCAAGAGAGGGCTGGCAACTTTCCTTCCAACTCCAGGGAAGGATATTCACTGTCTGTTCTCTGGGGTATGTCTACCTCATGTGCCTACATGAGGCTACAGGGAAGCCAAAAATACAAATTATAAGTAAGATTGTCCTAGAACTATTATGGAGTCCTGGTATACTACCTCACAGGTAAACTCCATTATCCTGTAGCTGTGAACATTTTGCCATTGGATCCTGGGCTTTTCTTTGGAGTATTTTCATTACTGATTCAATCACCTTACTACTTCGCGTTGTCTATTGCTTTTTTCTTTCTTTCTTTTTTTTCTTTTTGAGACAGAGTCTCACTCTATCACCCCAGCTACAGTGCAGTGGCATCATCATAGCTCACTGCCACCTCAAACTCCTGGGCTCAAGCAATCCTCCTGCCTCAGCCTTCCCAGTAGTTGGGATTAAAGGTGCAATACCACCACACCTGGCTAATTTTTCTATTTTTTGTAGAGATGGGGTCTCACTCTTGCTTGGGTTGGTGTTGAACTTCTGGCCTCAAGTGATCCTCCTGCCTCAGCCTCCCAGAGTGCTAGGATTACGGGCATGAGCCACCATGCCCGGCTGTCTATTTTTTAATGATTCAATATTGGCAGGTTATATTTCTAGAAATTTGTCTATTTCATCTAGTTGTCAAATTTGTTCATCAGAATCTTTTATAATCCTTTTTATTCCTGTAAAATTTATACTAATGTTTCTTCTTTCATTTTTGATGTTAGTTATGTGAGTCTTCTCTGTTTTTCTTAGTCAATCTAGCTAAAGTTTTGTCAATTTTGTTGATCCTCTCAAAGAACCAAATTTTGGTTTTATTGATTTTCTCTATTGTTTTTCTGTTTTCTATTTTATACATCTCTAATTTTTATTGTTTTCTTTCTTTTGCTACCTTTGAGTTGAGTTTGTTCTTCCTTTTCTTGTTCCTTAAAGCGTAAAGTTAGGTTGTTGATTTAAGAACTTTCTTCTTTTTTGATGTAAGTATTTACAGCTACAAATAGCACTGCCTTCACTGCATCCCATAAATTTTGGTATGTTGAGATTTCGTTTGTCTCAAGATATTTTCTAATTTCCCTTGTGATTTCTTCCAGTCAAAAGCAGGAACCACTATCCTTGTTAAGTTTTCACGATTTAGCGTTGTAAGCCCCAAAGGTAACACCAATTTTAAAATAAAGTAACAGGTAAGAAAATCCTATTTATCTTCAAAGGTCCCTGGGGCAGGTGCTTTAATCATCTTGTAATTATTCCTTCCTCCCTCCCTTCCTTCCTTACTTCCACAACTGTATACAGAACATTTGTCTATTTTTGCTCCTTAGTGTTATTGTAATGTGCATATATCTTGTCTTCTCAATGAGGTTTAAAGCTTCCTGAGGGTAGGGACAGTGTGCGATTTCTCTTACATTACATGTTGTGCTGTGCTCTGTGCTGGGTA
>CAUYRT010022853.1:0-29099 GCA_963574885.1 Lepilemur ruficaudatus
CCTAGAGGTACTGTAAAAAGGGAATGATTGGAAGAGTAGGACTTCTTTATATCAAGATAAATTAAGTTTCTGTACTTTTTGTGGTTTGGGATCAAATTAATACACAAAGATCAAGGAATTTTAATTTAGTTAAACAGAGTGATTTTTTTTTTTTTTTTTTTTTTTGAGACAGAGTCTCACTCTGTTGCCCCGAGCTAGAGTGCCGTGGCATCAGCCTAGCTCACAGCAACCTCAAACTCCTGGGCAATCCTTCTGCCTCAGCCTCCCCAGTAGCTGGGACTACAGGCATGTGCCTCCATGCCTGGCTAATTTTTTACATATATTTTTAGTTGGCCAATTAATTTTTTCCTATTTTTAGTAGAGACGGGGTCTCACTCTTGCTCAGGCTGGTTTCCAACTCCTGAACTTGAGTGATCCTCCCGCCTCAGCCTCCCAGAGTGCTAGGATTACAGGCGTGAGCCACTGCGCCCGGCCAAAAAGAGTTCTTTTAATAGAAGAGAAATATTTCTGGCTCTATTTCTATTCTACAAATCTATTTTTCCCTCAAGTTCCACTTTGCAACAAACTTAAGTGAAAGAACATTGTACTGTGAATCAAGACTTGAATTGGTAATTAATTCACAGTGTGACTTTCAGAAAGTTAACTTCTCTATGTCTCAGTTTTCTTAAATATAAAATGAAGGTTTGTTTTAGTCCAGTGACTCTTGATTATAACAGAATCCTTGGAAGTTGAGCGTGACTCATGTTTAATTTGGAAAATCATAGTCAACATTATAATTTTACTTTTGCAAAGCAAAAAAGTTATTTGTACTTGTTACACCATAATCCCAGAAAATAAAAGTTCTTCATCAGTGGATATATGAAGAGAGAGCTATGAGTGTTCTTAAGGCACATCTCCTTAGAAAGGATAGGCAAGGATTTCTGGGATAGAGTAATAGGATTTTTTTTTAATTAAAATTAGACATAGAGAAAAAAATCAAGAAACACTAATCTAGGTTATTATTAAAGTTTATCTCAGTTCTTGAATTCTAAGAAATTCACAGAAATCGATTTCCAGTGTGCTACACCAAAATTAAATTCACACTAATGTTACTTTTCTATAGAATTATAAATTTTATAAAGCTTGGGTTCCATTTTTTATTCCTAAATGGCCCACAAACAAAAGAGAAATGGTGTCATCTTTCTTCCAATGAGCCAAAAAGGGGTTGCAAATTCAGCTCAAAAGAGGTCAAATGATATAGAAGAGTGCCCAGCAAGATGAACAACACAATATTTATGAAGGGAAATAAAAAGTAAAGTTTATATTGCACTTATCATGTAAGAATTGAAAAGTTCTCTTTTATAAATTAACAAAAATATCTGAAAATGGTATGGAGAAAAAAAGCCTGTATAATTTCTGTTTTTGAGAATTTGTTCAGATTTTTTTTAGGGCCCTAAAACTGACCAATTATTTTTAGTGTCCCATGGATGTTTAAATAATATGTATATTTTCTGTTGGGTATAAAGCTAATTGTCTATGTCTATCTACCCTACCCATCCATCTGTCGTTCAGAAAAACACATTACATTTAGTCCTCACATCTCCTTAGCCTTCTCTAGTCTGAAAATTTCTCAGATTCTACTTGTTTTTGAATAGTTTTGAAGAATTTCCATTGACAGTTTTAAAGAGTACTGATCAGGCCGGGCGCGCTGGCTCTCACCTGGAATCCTAGCACTCTGGGAGGCTGAGGCAGGAGGATTGCTTGAGCTTAGGAGTTGGAAACCAGCCTGAGCAAGAGTAAGACTGCTTCTCTACTAAAAATAAAAAGAAATTAGCCAAACAACTAAAAATAGAAAAAAAAAATTAGCCGGGCATGGTGGCGCATGCCTGTAGTCCCAGCTACTCGGGAGGCCGAGGTAGGAGGATTGCTTGAGCCCAGGAATTTGAGGTTGCTGTGAGCCAGGCTGATACCACGGCACTCTAGCCTGGACAACAGAGTGAGACTCTGTCTCAAAAAAATATAAAAAATAAAAATAAAGAGTACTGATCAGGTATTTTGTAGAACGTCCCTCAATTTGGATTTCTCTGATTTTTTTCTGTTTTGTTGTTTTTTGTTTTTCTTTGTTTTTTTGTTTTTTGGGGGGATTTGGGGGTTTTTCTGTTTGTTTTGTTGTGTCATTGATGTTTTTCTAATGGTAAGAGTGGGGTAGGGGTTGGGGGGAAGATCACACAGGTGAAGTGCCATTCTCATCATATCCATGGTACATTCCAGCCACCTGATTGTCATTGATGATGTTAACCTTAATCACCTGGCCAAGGTAGTGTTTGTCAGGCTCCTCCACTATGAAGTTACTTTTTCCTCCCCTTTCCATACTGTACTCTGTGGAAGCAAGTCCCCGAGTATAGCACCACACTCAAGGTGTGGTGATGGTGGTTGTCACGGTGTTAAGCTCCACTACATTGATAGGGGAGTATCTGTGTAAATAATTTGGAATTCTTCTGTGAAGGAGATTTTTCTCCTCTCCTCATTTCTGTCTTTATCTAATCATTTATTTATATCAGTATAGATTCATGGATATTTATTTTTATACTTTGGGCTAGGTTCCAATACTACATTATTTATTTTCTTGTTCCAATTGTTCCTGGTTCGGCCATTGGAAGATCTTTTAGTTAGCTCCTATGTCCCTTTGACATGCCTCCATTATTGTAGGGGTTTTTTTGTTTTGTTTTGTTTTGTTTTAGCACATTCTTACTTTCTAACTTTCTAGCACTATGACATGTGCTAGCCTCATCTTGTATATTCCCTACCCCAGCCCTACAGCAGCCATTTCTCCAAGGAACCCTGGTTCCTTTTATTGAATAATGGTATTAGAAACCAAAATGTGGGTGCTGGGTATGCTCA
Source organism: Lepilemur ruficaudatus (assembly GCA_963574885.1). Lineage (NCBI taxonomy): Eukaryota > Metazoa > Chordata > Mammalia > Primates > Lepilemuridae > Lepilemur > Lepilemur ruficaudatus. The sequence continues at coordinate 2,881 of CAUYRT010022853.1, forward strand.
TTGCTTTTGCGGTATCATTGGTTCTAGGGCCTCTCAGAGGACAGAACTAAGATACAGATATATACTAACCCATATATACACACAAATCTATAATTATTTCTGAAAATATCCATCTCTGTATTAAGCTAACCATTAGTTCATATTGAGGTCTCCTACTCTAATCCAATTGCCTCTTTTCTTTTTTAGAGACAGGGTCTCACTATGTTGCCCAGGTTGGCCTTGTACTCTTGGGCTCAAGGGATCCTTCTGCCTGAGCCTTCCAGGGACTATAGGAGTGCACCACCATGCCCAGCTGTGGCCCTTTGTTTATTAAGAGTAGTCTGTTCCTTTTCAATCTCTCTCTTTTTCCTGAGTACTTACTCCAATGGGTCTGAATTTGTGCTATTAATATAATTATTCGTGTATTTAACAAGCGTCACCACATTTTAGTGAGAAAGAACTAATTTCATTTTCCCAGGAACCTTGAAACGTTAGGGAGGAGGAAGATGACAACCAAATCCCTGAGGAAAAGGAAAGGTGGCACTGCTCATTGCCCCTCCCAGAAAATGCTGGTGAAAGAGATGGGGGTAGCAAATGAATTGAAGGTCTACTTATCAGTTATGCCTCCTCTTTACTGGTACAGCTCATTCTCTGGACAGGAAACTTACTTAAAGGTGAGCCCACACCATCAGGGGCGTGTTTCAAGTTTCTCACTTTAAGGGCTCCTGGAAAATTGTAATATAAATTATATTTTTAAGATTCTAATTATGTTGCTTATGTAATCCATTAAAGCAGAAGCTGGGTGTGGTGGCACATACCTGTAGTCCCAGATATTCAGGAGGCTGAGATAGGAGAACCCTTTGAGCCAGGAGTTCGAGACCAGCCCGGGAAACATAGCGAGATCCTGTCTCAAAAAAAAAAAAAAAATTAAAGAATTCATTTTTTTCCTCATTAAAAGCTATTTTTCATTTCTTAGAAATCTTTAAATTTTACTAAAGTGTCTCAGTGGAAGAAAAGAGAACAGAATATATCATGAATAGAGACAATCAGTTCACCATAAAACCCCTAAACAGAATTGGGGAACTTATATTCTGGGCTAGATGTTTTCTGACAGTGTAAATTCAAGAGTTTTTCAGAGAGAGAGGTATGGCATATAACAGTTTGAAAAGCTATGAAGCTTTAAGACTTTCTCAAAACCCTAAGCTACTGACTCCTGCTTCAAAGAATACTGTGATAGAACCTCTTGCAAAGTTAATAAATATCCCTAATTTCTCAGATAAAAGCCTTACAAAATCAGAGTGCCTCCTACCTTCTTACCTCTTTCTATTCTTGGCCATACTTTCTTCTCTCCAGTCACACTGGTTTCAGTATTATTTCATGAACATTTTTTACACTTTCTTAATAAACCTGGAATGCCATTTCCTCATTCCCTCATCAAAGTTCTACATATTCATCACTTTAACTCAGATGTTATCCCAGACATGTAAATATCCCCCATCTCCCCAGATAGAATGAATTACCCACAATGTGTGTATTTGTCTCCCTTTTTAGCTGATGAAGGTTGAGATGTGTCTAATTCATCTTTGTATCTCTAGAGCCTATTGTAGAATACACACTCAATAAATGTTAACTAATTGACAAAGGAGTGAACATATTGACATGAAGTTGTTTCAGATGCTGCTTGTTGGACATCGGAACTTGCCCCTAGGTAACTATTTGAAGTATTTAGAGTAGAAGACACTGCAGTGAGAGCCAAGGCACCCAGGTTTTCTAGTTCTAGCTCAGCCACCGTCTATATAGCCTTAGAAAAGTCACTTCAGGCCAGGGGCGGTGGCTCATGCCTGTAATCCTAGCACTCTGGGAGGCCAAGGCGGGCGGATCCTTTGAGCTTAGGAGTTCGAGACCAGCCTCAGAAAGAGCAAGACCCCGTCTCTACTAAAAATAGAAATAAATTAGCTGGACAGCTAAAAATATATAGAAAAAATTAGCCGGCCATAGTGGCGCATGCCTGTAGTCCCAGCAACTTGGGAGGCTGAGGCAGAAGGATCTTTTGAGCCCAGGAGTTTGAGGTTGCTGTGAGCTAGGCTGATGCCATGGCACTCTAGCCCAGGCAACATGGTGAGACTCTGTCTCAAAAAAAAAGAAAAGAAAAGTCACTTCAACTTTCTGAGCCTATTTCTGTACACAATTAGAAGGTTCTACTAGATCAATTTTTCTCAGCCTGGAATGGGATCAACCTCAAGTATTTTGGGTCAGAAAAATCTTTGTGGTCCTTTGATAAAATGATTACCAATCCTATGAAATTTTATATATATGCTTTATGAGAAGCTTATGGCTCAGTCACAAATTTCAAGTATATTTTATCCACTGCCATATATTTTATTACTTCCATTTAGGTTTCGTATTATTTCCATGACATTTCTTTTTTTTTTTTTTTTTTTTTGAGACAGAGTCTCACTTTGTTGCCTGGGCTAGAGTGCCGTGGCGTTAGCCTAGCTCACAGCAACCTCAAACTCCTGAGCTCAAGCAATCCTTCTGCCTCAGCCTCCCGAGTAGCTGGGACTACAGGCATGTGCCACCATGCCCGGCTAATTTTTTCTACATATATTTAGTTGGCCAATTAATTTGTTTCTATTATTAGTAGAGACGGAGTCTTGCTCTTGCTCAGGCTGGTTTCGAACTCCTGACCTTTAGCAATCCGCCCGCCTCGGCCTCCCAGAGTGCTAGGATTACAGGCGTGAGCCACCGCGCCCGGCCGACATTTCTTATATTCATACTTACAAATATACCCCAGAAACATAGCAGCACACACTTTAATATTCCTATCTTTCCCATGCATTAACAGCTTAAAGAAATCTTTTGTTAGTTAAGTTGAAATGTTGGCACTTAATAAACCAGCAGTTTATTCTGAGGACATCTCTTGTAGATTAAAAAATCAACTAGCAGTCTTTAAAATGAGCACTATGCTTTATGGCTTACAATGAGAAAAGTATATAATGCTTAATAAAATAAAAACCCCAACCCACTAGGAGACCTAAAAGACAAGGAAAGACATGTTGAGTTTTTACTTGGCAGATTCCCCCAGGCTGAATTAGTCATTTGTTAGGAATTCCTATAGTACTCTGCATATATCTTTTTTATGTGCTTATCACATTTAACAGTACTTAAACTTCTGTTTTTCCTACTTTACTGTTGAGTACCTTAAAAAAAAAAGGAAATATATATTACTCATCCTCGTATCCAAAGCATCTTGCTTAAGAACTTGCCCATAGCAGGTACCTAATCAATATTTGTTTGATGGACAAATAAGAAAGGTGGAATGTGAATTAAGCTTGACTACTGAGGGTTTCAGTAGGCAGAGAAGCAATAAAGAGCTTCGCTCAGGGGAGTGACATGATCAGAACTGCACTGGGAAGATTACTCTGATTTAATTTTTTTATATTAGAGACCATGATTATTTTGAAACAATAGTTTTCAGGAGCTGGCTCATACCAGGTTGCAAGAGCCAATTTTTGAATTTTTAGGAATTTTAAAAGCCAGTTGTAGGCCAGGTGTGGTGGCTCATGTGTGAATCCTAGCACTCTGGGAGGCCGAGGCAGGAGGATCACTTAAGGTCAGGAGTTCGAGACCAGTCTGAGCAAGAGTGAGACCCCTGTCTCTACTAAAAATAGAAAGAATTAGCCCAGCAACTAAAAATAGAAACAAAAAATTAGCTGGATGTGGTGGCACACGCCTGTACTCCCAGCTACCCTGGAGGCTGAGGCAGGAGCATTGCTTGAGCCCAGGAGTTTCAGGTTGCCGTGAGCTAGGCAGACACCACAGCACTCTAGCCCGGGCAACAGAGCAAGACTCTATCTCAATAAATAAATAAATACAAATAAATAAAAGTCAGTTATTCAAACACTGTTAATATTAAAAATTAGATTATACGAAGTCACAATTAAATCAATTATATTAAAAAACAAAGGTAAATACTCATTACTTCCAAATTATTTTTCTATAGTTTATTATTGTCTGTGTTTTTGAGATTTTTTACGTCTATTATATCTATATGGTGAAAATGCTAATATGATATGCTACTGTGCATCTCTTCCCCACTCCACTTTTAGTGATGTAATGTTGGTAGCTTGAAAGCAGCCATGATAGAAATATTTACACTATGGAAATGGGCAAATGCTACAAATCAAAGTTTTTCTTCAGAGAGTTGACTGTTAGATATTTACAAGCACACCATTGTTTAGAAGGCAAAATTGACAAAAAGGCAATGAAAAGTTTGGAAAATAGAGTTGAGGAAATTTGCAGACAGTAGGAAAAAAGAGAGAAGTGTGAGAGAAAAGATGAGAGGATTAGAATTATTTGGAGAGTCCCAGTATACAAGTAACAGGAATTTGAAAAGGAAAGAACAGAAAAGATAGATGGGCTAGAGTAGGGTGGGGTACATGTGTGTGTTTGGAGGTAGAAGATCTGATGAGTAATGCAAGGAAAAAAAAAGTAGTGCTGGAAATTTTCCATGATTCTGCTGAGAGCAAGCCTTTGGTTTCAGAGCATTATATCCACTATTTTCCAAGTATGTATATAAAATTATTTCAAAATTTCCTGAACTGGCTGGTGTAATAGCTCTCTCCTGTAATCCTAGCACCCTGGGAGGCAAGCCAGAGGATCATTTGAGGCCAGGAGTTTGACACCAGCCTGAGCAACATGCAAGACACTCGTTTCCATAAAAAATAGAAAAATTTAGCCGGGCGTGGTGTCATGTGTCTGTATGTAGTCCCAGCTACTCTGGAGGCTGAGGGGGGTGGATTGCTGTAGCCCAGGAGTTTTAGGCCAGTCTGGGCAACATACCCCATTTCTAAAATAAATCAATGTATTTCTGCAGCAGTACTATCCAATAGAAATATAGTGAGAACGTCATACGCAATTTTAGACTTTCTAGTAGCTACAATTTAAAGAGTAAAAGGGGAACAGGTGATATTAATTTTTAAAATGTATTTTATTTTATTTAATATATATAAAATATTATCATCTCTACATGTAGTCAATATAAAAAAATTAACAAGCAAAAAAGTGTTTAAGAAAAAACAAATTTATTTATGAAAGTCCATAATCAAGGCACTGGCAGATTTAGTGTCTGGTGACAATTTCTAATTCCTAGATGGCTGTCTTTTTGCTGTAACTTCATATGGCAGGAAGGACAAGGGATCTCCCTGAGATCTCTTTTATAAGAGCACTAATTCCATTCCTGAGGGACTCCACCCTCATAACGTAATCACCTCCCAGCAGCCCTACCTACAAATACCATCACCTTGGGGATTAGGATTTCAACATATGAACCGTATGTTTCTTAGAGGCACACAAACATTTAGACCACAGCTGGGATCCAGGGAGTGGATAAATCAGTGGGGTTTAATGTTGTCTCTTCCCAGGCCATCTAACTGGGACTCAGAGAGGAAGGACTTCTCAAGGTCACTCAGCAAGTCAGTGACTGGAAACAGAGCCAGACCCACCCTTTTCCCACCCTCTTGCCTCCCAGCAAATGATCCTCCTCTCACCCGACATTCTCTTTCATACCTGGGGTGGGTGAGAGGGAGGGGCATGACCAAAGGACAGACAGCTTCTCAATCACTAGCAAATGCTAGAAGGTCTCAGAGCACGGCCAAGAGACATACTCTCCAAGGGACAACCTTTTTTTAACCTTTGTGGAAACTTTATTAAGGTCAAGGTCCCTGTCTTTGTCGAGACTAAATAGGTTGCAATGAATCTTCTGTGCCTGTTATAGAATTCTCACAAAGCCACAGAATTAGATGTCATGCTTTTTCTCTAGGCCAAAATTTTCCCACCCATAAAAAATTGGAATCTTTGTCTGTATATATTCTGAGAATTTTGAAGAACGTGTACCACCATGATATTATAAATAGACATATAAAAATTTGTCATAAATTTAAATAGTTCCAAGCAATGTATTTCTAAAGCAGTACTATCCAATAGAAATACAAGGAGAATGTCCTATGCAATTTTAAATTTTCTGGTAGCCACAATTTAAAAAGTAAAAGAGGAACAGGTGAAATTAATTTTAATAATGTATCTTATTTAACTCAATATATTCAATATATTATCATATCTACAATGTGGTCAACATAAAAAATATTAGTGGGCTACTTGACATTCTTTTTTCATACCAAATCTTTGAAATCCAGTGTGCATTTTACACTTACAGCACACCTTAATTTTGACTAGCTGCATTTCAAGTGCTCAGTAGCCACCTGTGGTTAGTGGCTATCACGTTGGACAGTGCAGCTCTGGAGTATTGTAAAAGTGCTTTAACTCTACATTGTCAAAACCTTGGAGTTCAGTTTAACTTATTTAAAGGTATCTGTCATGTAGCTTAATTGGCACAGCCAGTCCTTATTGTCAAACTCATCAGCCAAATCCAACTTCCTGACAGCAAAGTCTGACTTTATTTTAAACTTTAATTGATGTGTTAATACACAAGCTCTGTTAACCTTCTCATTCCTGAAATCAAATTTTAAGAGAGATGGATGATTGCATAGTGGATGGATGAATGAAAGGTTGGAGAGAGAGAAAATGATAGTGGATAAATAGAAAGAAGATAAATAGAGAGAAAGAGAGAGAGAGAGAGAACTGAGATATGCCCTTGCATGTGTTTGATGCCTGCATGAAATAAGGTACCGCCACCTTCAATATTTCTCACAGAAGCTCCTTTGCTTGGCTCTCAGAATCCCTCCCTTTGTTCAATGCCCCAGAGGCTGGATTCAGGATGAAGGAAAAGAATGGCTTTCTTTCAAGAAGCAGGAACAGAAGCCCTGTGAAGGCAAGGAAGGAGAGAGGAAATCTGACAGCCCATATACATCACATGGTCACTTTTTGAAGAGTGCTTGCAGATGTTAAGAAGGTGAGATGTTGAGAAGCTATCCTCACCCTCAAAAGTCTCCATTCACCCAGAGGAGTGCACACTCAGCTTGCAGACTGTTGGGTTAGATCAGCCCTAGGGGATCCTCGAGTTGTAACAGCTGCCCAGGGAAGGACTGAAGGACAGCCCAACTTCTACGGACAAATTAGGGCGGTGCATGAGGGTCCAGGATCTGAAGACAAAATCTCAATGTTGGCACTTCCCAGCAGTGTGAATGTGGACAAGGCACTTCACCCTCCTGCCTTTCACTTTCCTCGTACATAAAATGGGATGATCAACACCCTAGCTCATCATGCCTTTGTAAGGAATAAGTAAGGCAGGCAGAGCACATGAAGGCTGCATTCCGGGAAGCACTTCAGAGGTGTTGATGTTATTCACGTCATACCCAGATCCATTATAAATCAGAACCAAGGGAACCGGGGAGATGTTGGAGCTGCTCTAGACTTTGCCAATTTGATAATATAAAGTATAAGAAAAGGAGACTTTATTTATTCATCTAACCTTCAACCTCACCATTTGACAAATGAGAAAACTGAGGCTCAAAGAACTGAGCATCTTTCGGGTGCCAGAGAGTGTGCTGGAAGACTTGTGCACACTATCCCACTTGATTCTCACAGCACTTTTGGAAGTAGGTGTTACTGCCCCATTTTGAAGATGGATAGACTGAGGCACAGAGAATTTTTGCATAGTGGTTATCTTCCCCAAGATGGATTCAGGTGGCTGTAATGAGACAAAAAGAGCTTTGTTCCTATCTTAGTCCATTTGTGCTGGTATAACAGAATACTGCAGACTGGGTAATTTGTAAAGAATAGAAATTTATTTCCCACAGTTCTGGAGGCTGGGAAGTCCAAGATCAAGGTGCAGCCAGGTTTGTTGTCTGATGAGGTTCTGGTCTCTGCTTCTAGGATTGCACCTTGAATGCTGAGTCCTCCAAAAGGGAAGAACAGTTTGTCCTCATGTGGCAGAAGGCGGAAGGACAAAAGGATTGGACTCCTTCCATCGATCCCTTTAATTAGGGCAACTAATCCCTTCATGAGCGCAGAGGCTTCAGGACTCAATCACCTCCCAAAGGTCACACCTCCCAATACTGTACACTGGGGATTAAGTTTCAACGTGAATTTTGGAGGGGACAAGATCATTCAAACCATAGCTATTCTCCTTCACCACCCACCCTTATTGCATTTGAGCTTGGAGTTTACAGAAATTCACTCATGAGCGTCATTTGTGAGCATGTAGATCACAACAACCTTGGAGGAAGTTATGTTTTGTAGATGACAATAGTGTGACTCACAGAAGCAAAGAAATGTACCCAGGTTCATATCCACATAGTAGTACTTTCATTTCCAATAAAGTGTATGTTAGAAAAGCCTACAGTTTTCAGCATCCCTTGTGCCTGTTCACAGAGCCAGTCCTCTTTCTGCAGTTGGCAATAGTTGGCAATAGCCCCCAGACCCCACCCCCCGGCCCATCTTTCTCCGGTCCTGGACCATAAGCACTCCAAGCCCTGGTCAGAGCCAGCACTCAGCAGAAGATTCTGGGTGCAGTGGGGTGGCTAATGAAGTAGAAAATGCAATTTGCCATGTAAATAAACAAGCTGACAGAACATACTTGTCCTGCCTTAAGCCTCCTGCTTAAGATGGAAACTCCCTTCCCCACTGATAATCACCAGCTGTTGTAGAATCACAGAGCCGGGCCTCGGAGTTGCTTGGGAACCAACCACACCATCCTGCTGGAAGCCGGCACTGCCCAGACATGAAGCTGGAAGGATGGCAATGACGATGGCTTCTCTGAGGCCTCACAGAGCAGGCGTCTCATTTGCTCAGCTTCTACTATGCAAATCAAGAAGGAAAAAGCCACAAATCATGTGGGTGGAACAGTACATCTAGGCTAAGGAAGAGAGGCCATGAAAACTTGCCTGAGATACGAACACAGAAAGTGTAACCGCCCCACCCAAAAAGCAAAATAAACAACAACAGCAAACCATAATAGAGACTCCTAATAGTGACTCACATGGATTAGCTCACTTTTGTGAAAAACGTAAAGTACTTGCATTTTTCCAATTTAGCAAACAAAAACACTAAAGTCCAGACAGGTGGAGTGATGTGCAGTTCACAGTCAGTGTTGGGATAGCTTAGATTTGAACTCCAGTCCTTCCCACTCAGGAGTCTGTGCTTCTAACACCCTCAGAGGCTCGCTGTACATATTAAGACAGAGCCGGGGCACCAGGGATGGCTTCCCGCGTGACTGATGCAGAGCAGAAAGGGCCTTGGCTGGCCCAGTTGGGCATAACAGGGTGATCACAGCAGCTGACGTTGTCCTGGCTGGTTCTGGACCCTGAGGGATCCTGAAGCTGGGTCCCTCCTTCTCTATGAAGAGGATTCCAACAAGGTCCTCTGACCTGCATGGATGGTTCAGGTGCCACATGTTGCGATCAGCCTCTCCCGCACCAGTTCCTGGGCTCTGGCTCAGAAACATTCCTCCCCTTGTTGAATAAATGGAAAACGGTTTCTCAACAGGGCAGAAAACTATTATACGGATGGCACCATATTCTTGGGCTGGCCACTCCACCAGGGAACCCTGCTATCCTCAGTGCCACAGTGAGGCCACAGCAACCTTCTACATCCTTTTCTCATCTCCATGCTGCCCTTCCTTACTTCCTAACAGCTCCCCTTTTCCTAACCTTACCTTTCCTGCAAGCCTGTGGTATGCCTCAAAGAGTGTCCTATTTATGCATGCATGTGTGCACTCATTTGTAGCTTTTATACAATAATGCGTCAAGCCCCACTCTGTGCCAGGCACTGTGCTAGGCCTGGGATGCAGCAGACACCAACAGGCACAGTAAAGCTCCCTGGGGAGCTTTACTCAGGTGCAAGAGAAAGACATTAAATAGAGAAGCAATGCATTCCTGAAAGAGGTGGCCAGCTCCTTTTGACAGGTGTGGTCAAGGACTCCAGAGGCAGGTGGGGACATTAAGCAGTAACAGCAGGGAGGAGCAGGAGGTTCAGAGACTGAACAAATTGGGAGACACAGTCCTGTCCAGACCTAGCACTAACACACAGTGTGAACTGAGAGAGTTCCGCCTCTCCCTGAACTTCATTTTTCTTATCTCTTAGCAGACCATGTTGCACTCTGCACCCCAGAGCTGGTTCTCCACCATCCTAGCCCATGGTTGTAATTGCTGGCATAGGAAGGTGCCGTATTAGAAGAGGAACTATTGCTACTTCTGGCTCTTGACAGGCATCTTGCTAGTAACTTTATTCACTTTATCTGTCAAGCCTAATGGCTACTCTGTGAGGTGAGCACTGTTTTCATCCCGTCTCACAAATGAGAGAGCTGTTCAGGGGCTGGGCACTGTTCTAGGTTTGCTTGTTTATTCGTTTTTGTTTTTTTGTTTTTCCCCACTGATTTCAAGTAGTTCACAAAACAACAACCCTAGAAGAGTAAATATCATCATCATTGTCATCATTGTTATTAATACTGTCACTACCCCCGTGACCAATATCGCTGCTTCTATTATTCTATTATTATATTATTATAATAATATTATTATATTATTATTCTATTATTATTATAATAAGAGCATGGAGGGGTCCCCCACATAGTAAGGGACAGACCTGTCTCAGAACCTGGTACTTTTTCCACCAAGTCACATTGCCTCTCTACAGTCATTCATTTCCTACAATCAATTATTCCAGTGCACTAGCCTGGACTCCTTTGTAATGCGAATAATCAGCCTTATTGATCTGTTTCCTCAAGTGGCATTTCCTTGGAATGTGACACAACCCATCTACATTTGCACTGGGCCAAGAATCAATAACACCGGTGATGTCCAGGAACTCTGAGGGCTGGACAGAGGAGAAAGGGAATTGATGTTGCATTTATATAAAGCGTGTTGGGATGTGTTCGATTCCATTGAGGCTGCTTAGAGACAAGTGACTTCCCAATCAAGCAACACTTCTTTTATTTCTGCTATTATTATTTAGCTAGGCAATGAAGGGGGTGCCTTGTGTATGCCCAGCACATTGCAATATGCTTGTAAAAGAAACGTTATAGAACAAAGCAAAGAATGTGTATCGATTTTGCTGGTGCTCGATTGTGTGTTCTTTGGCAAGCCATCTTCCTCACCAAACCTTTGTAAGTCCAGAGACATCATGAAAGTCAGCCCTTGACCTGGGGCATTGGGACAAATTCAATGCTGAGACCCTCCCAATGTCCTTTATGCACCCCCACTTGTTCACCTAGGGCCCCTCATTCTTTCATGCAGTATCAGTTAGATAGAGGATCTGCTGCCTCTAGCAGAAGTAATGACCACAGTGGTGAAAGGAAATAGAACTTATGCATCTCCCAATGCAAAAAGTCCAGTGGCAGGTAGTTGAGGGCCAATACGTGTTCTCAGCACTGCTGGTGGGGACTCAAGGTCCACCCTCCTAATTTCCTGCCATTTGAGGGTATTGGCTTTCTCCTTGTATTTGGTGCCTCATGAATGTAAGACGGCTGCTGTGTACACACTATAGTTAGAACATCAGCATTACAGGCAGGAGGAAAGGTGTAGGGCAGAAAGGCAAATGATTTTTTCTTCTTAAGATTTTGCTCTGTTATTTGGGAATGAAAGCATTTCCTGAGACTTCTGCCAACATCAGGTACTTAGCCAGTCCTGACTATAAGGAAAACTGGGAGATAAAGCATTTGGCTTTCCAGCTTCTCCACGAGAAGACAAGGGAGAAGGTGGTTGGAATGGGTGGTGTGTGAGCCAGTTTACGGGATTCAGTGAACAGGGGTGATGGCCTCATATGGCCAGTTCCTGGGCTGGGAAGCAGTGAGGAACAGGCTGTGCCTCTTCTCTGGGAGCTCCCAGATGAAAGAGAGGTATAGGCAAACAAACAACACAAACACAAGGCACCAAGTGCATGTTAGAAATGGGAAGGACAGTGCAAACACAGACATTTGAGGAGTGCTAAGTGGGGGCTGAGAATGGAACTGGTAGAACTCAAATGTCTAAATTTGAGGGCAGGAGATAACATCTTAGTCCCTAGACCAGGTGTCTTACACAAAACCCAAAAATTTATTCTCACAGTTCTGGAGGCTGGGAAGTCCAAGATCAAGGCACCTGCAGATCCCGTGTCTGATGAGGGCTTATTTCCTGGTTCTTCGACAGCCCTCTTCTAGCTGTCTACCCACATGGTGGAAAGGACAAGTATCTCTCTAGGGTCCCCTTTATAAGGGCACTAATCCCACTCATGAGAGCCCTGCTTTTATGACCTGATCACCTCCCAAATGCCCCACCTTCAAATACCATCACCTTGGGGATTAAGTTTCAACATATGAGTTTTAGGGAGCTGCAAACATTCAGTTGGTGGCAGTGCCATATTGAAATTCTGAGGCCATCCCCACCTGGAGGTGGTAAAGCCTTAACATTTTTATCCTGCTGTCCAGCTGTGATGAAGAATGGTGTGTATCCATGCAGGTATCAAAATACAACCTTTAAAAAACTTACATTTTATTTTTTTCTCATCACAAAAGTAAAAAACAATCTTATAAACACTTCTAAAAATACAGAAAAGAAGAACATGAAAATAAATATAAACTTATCTCTGCGCTAATATTTTGATCTCTCCTTTCAGCTTTCATTTTATGTGGTCATATAGACTTTCTCAGGTACCATTATCAAGGGCCAAAAACAAAGTGTAAGGGCTCATGCAACTGAGCATTCCTGGAGGGAGGATAGTTTAAACCCAGTCGACTCCACATTTGCAGGTTGCTGTGGGTTTCTCCCCTCTCTCAGATCTGCTTTGCCTCCTTCTCAAACGTGAGCTCTACCAGATGTATCCTGTACCTACATCTGTGATCCCGAATGAACAGGTTGCTCACCCAAGGTCTTCCCCAGAGTCTCTGGTCTCATTTGGGACACATCCCTCTGGCAGAAAGTCTCAGGATCACCAGAGAATGGGGGAGCTATAGGTTCCCCAGGGAAGGGGGCAAAATTAGGATTAAGCTAAATATATGGTAATGTTTGTTGAATGAATGAGGCCATAAGAGAGTTTGGTTCACCTACATAATCTCACCTCACCCCCCGCCTCACCCCTCTGATAAACTCAACACAAAAGGACAGCATTTTGCCCTTTTTACGGATTAAAGAACTGGGCCCAGAGAATCAGAGAGACCTGATGTTTTCTGAATCCTTTCTCTCGGTTTATTCATCTAATTTTCACTGATAAAATAAATTAACATATGAGGAATGCAGAACAGAGCTTGGCATGAGGGGAACATTAGGTGAAAGTAAGTATTTGCCATTGTTGTTGTTAGGATGATTGTTATCTGTGATAACAGGTATCAACTCATTCTGACTCAGCTCTTTGGTAAAGTACGTGGAAAGTTCCATGAAGTCTTATCCTGCTAGTGGACTTCTAGGCCCTGTGGCAGAATTCCAACATGGAAGTCTGTCATGTCAGCAACCTCAGCTTACCTTTCATAAGCGAAGGTGTTTCTACCCACTTAGGAGGCCTACTCCTGCAGTTGTTTCAGACCTATTTAATTTTCATTTTAGAAGCAAAAGAGCTTCATACTAGTCAATTCCAAATCTCCTCCAGGAAATCTCAGGTCAGATGGAAGCCCACCAACAGAATACAATCTTGAAGTCACCAAGAATTTTTTAAAGTACTGTTCATTTCCTAAAAATATAAGCAATATACATTCTCACTGCAGAATTTTGGGAAGAACACAGAAATATGGAAAAGGAAATAAATATCACAAATAATTCCCACTCCTAGAAACGACCACTGTTAATATTTCATTTGACTCCCTTAATGTTTATTTTATCTTTTTCCTATGCATATGTCAATATTTTTAATTTTTTCTCTCTCAAACTCTTTTATGAGTGAATCAAACTTTTACTGCCTCGTATAAATATTTATCGCCTCTCTTGAAATTATTTATTATTCAATCTTATAAGACACAAAGCACATCCAAGAAGCATCCTTTGATACATTGGCATAGAGAACTCCATAATTTCAAATGAATTTTTTTTTGCAGAGTCTATTATTATTTCATAAGACATTAAGCCTTAAAATATAAACTTTTCACAATTTTTTTTCTTACTTAATAAGGAATTCTGAAAGGCAGACAATGGAGAACAGGAATGCTTCACCTGAGTACTAACATAAGGTAAAAGATCCAGTATAGCTTTTTCTCACTTTTCATTTTGAGAGCATGTGCACAGGGGAGTTCGAACTGAAAATAAACATGGACATAAATCATCTATTTTACAATGCGGGGAAATGAGGCCCTGAGAGGGTATGTGCATAGCGCGTTTCTAGCACTTACCTCAGCGAACGGTAATTTCTGGCTCGTGTGTCTGTTTCTTGAATTAGATGGGGATCTTGGGGCAGGAACCATGTCGTTACCATAACAGGATTCCCCAGAGCTTATAAGATACCAGGCATATAGAAGCTGCTCCAGAAATATTTACTGAACTCAATTCAGGTATTAGAGGATTCCGTCCAGTAGCTGATGACCACAGGGAATCAAGGCAGAGAGGCTCATGCTTTTCAGTGAATGTGAATGAAAGAAAAAGATGAAGGAAGGAAGGAAGGAGGGAAGGAAGGAAGGAAGGAAGGGAGGGAGGGAGGAAGGAAAAAAGGGAGGGAGGGAAAGAAATTATCAGGTAATGTATGTCTATGGAAAAAGCATGAAACTTCAAAGTCAGAAGAAGTGATTTATGCCACAGCTCCTCATTTCCTCCCTGTGACCTGTGAGCCTCAGTTTCATCTTCTCAATATGGGATCATGATGCCAGTTCTTAGAGTTGCTCAAATTACCTGGGAGAATCCAGATTAATGCTTCTGGTGCAGAGTCAGAAATACACTGAAGTTTGGTTGGAGAATGACTGGCTAAACAGCAGCCTGGAAGAGAAGCTAATGCCAACCTCCTCTGAAAGCCTAGGGCAGAGAAGGGTCTAGTCAAGCCCACTTGATTAACATCCCTAGGGAATCAGAGCCCCATGTCAGGGGACATCAAGCTCTTTGACCCCATGGCAATGAGACAGCTGCTTCCTCACTGGTCTTGGTCCACCTTATCCTCCACGCTGTCAGCTGCCTGCCAGTGCCAACACAGATCTCTCCGTATGGCTGTCACGACTAACCATCTTTAAAGAGACACACAGCATGAACCTGCTCCTACGAACCAGCACAAACCAACTTCTAACCCTTATGAACCACCAGCCCCCCTTCTTTCCTCCTGCACTCCAAGGAAACTCAACGCTCCACAGGTGCAACTTCCTTGCATAGGGTTTTTCACCACCTAGAATGGCCCTGTAGACTTTTCAGCCTGGCACTACTAAGATGAGAGGGTCACCCTCTTTCAAAAGCTCCCAAGTGGCCCCTGCTGGGCTCTTCTGCCCTATTGCCATCAATCAATCCTTCTAGACATCATTGAAATGGTCTCAACTGTATGGAGGGTTTCTAAATCCCCATCATCCCCAATTCCTTCCATCAGGCCTTCATCAAGGGTTCCTCTACCCTTTGGACAAAGCTTCCTATGGCATCTACCCCGTTGGGCTCTTGCTGGCTTCTAACACTTGCAAGTTTAAGGAAGAGGGTAATGAGATGAAATCTGAGCATGGTGTGTGTGGAAAGATTCAGGAGTTTCTATGGGGAGATTTCTATGGCTAATTGAAAATGCAGTTGAGGATTCATTCATTCATTTCCTCATTCATCTAGTAAACATGTCCTAAGTACCACTGAGGTTTCAAAAACAAACAGGCATCAGATATTTGAAGGAACAAATTACCACAGCTGGTGGCACCAGGTTGGAGAGCTTTGTTAAAAGTTTCGAACACTGTAAGGTTTCCCACAACATCCCGGGCCTCTGGACTCTTCTTTCCCAAGGGTGCAAATGGCAGGGAGAGCATTGTCTAACCCTCCTGTCAGCCACCAGCAGGAGCAAGGGGGGAATTGGAAATAAGTAAATAAGTACAGGCCAGGTGCAGTGGCTCAAACCTGCAATCCCAGCACTTTGGGCGGTTGAGGCAGGAGGGTCACTTGAGCCCAACATGGCAAGACCCCATCTGTACACGAACACACACACACACACACACACACACACACACACACACACACACCGGGCTGGTCCTCGTGGAGGATGTGAGAAATGAGCACATCTTTCGTGTCCACTATTGGTGTGTCTCTAAGCCTTCCATCTGCCTGGAGTCGTCATTTAATATTTAAATAATTATCCCACGTGTGTACAGAAACGCAGCCTCTTCCCTCACTGTGGGAGCTCCAGGGATGCTCAGATGCTTTTCTTTTCCCTCAGTGTCTCTTGCTCCAGCTTTGTGCTTTGACATGACAAAGCAATCATCACAGAGGCACTCTGTCTCGCTGTTTCTGCTGGGGTCCCCTGAGACCCAAGACAATGATTCAGTGTAAGTGGTTTATTTGGAGACTCATCCCAGGAACCACTGGTCCTACAGGGACATGAGGCAGGGGAGTGAAGGGGACCAATGAGGAGCGTTACCAAGCAGGTCACCACCATGGGCAGCTGGGCTCAGTCCACTGGGGACTCCAAGAGACCGTGTAGAACAAGATGCTGCAAAGCTGTCCGCACTGAGCGGTGGGGAAGCTGGCAGGTTTGTACACCACTTCTCAGGCTGAGGGCTGGTTCTGGGGTCTTAATTCTGGCTTAATTCTGGCTGAGAGCCCGTCCTGGCCAGAACCCACCCCCAGGCAGAGGGTGTGGGTGTGTGGCAGGCAGGTTCCCAGTGTCCACCCAGCGCGGAGGTGTGCACATCACCTCCTCAAGCTGGTCTCATTTCCCTTCTCCGTTGGACCCATTCCCTTTTCATTTGGTCAACCAATGCAAGAGGTTTCACAAGCAGACTTTCACGGAGGTTTGAAGAAGACAGGGGCTGGCAGTCACTTCGAGGTGTGGCTGCCCATTGAATATCAGACACCTCTGGCCTCCTCTGGCTTCTCTTATCCCAGTCTCAGCCATTTCCCTTCTGAGACCTTCCATAATCTCTTCCTTTTTCCCATTTTCAAACATTGGAGTGACAGGAAACACCAAACAATGGGGCCTGAAGGCAATAGATGCTCAAGAACTCATGGTAAGACAAATGGCAGACGCAGGCACAGGTGCTCTGGGGGCACTTGCAGGTGTGGACTCACATTCTCCAGTTGGCGCATGACAGCTAGAGCAAAGGGTGAGTGTAGCCCCTGGGACAAGTCCCTTCCCTTCTGTGCATGTCAATTCCCTTTTCAAGGCAGGTGTTAAACAGAATGACCTGGGAAATTCCATCTAGCTCAGACATTTCATAGTCTACAAAAATGTGTTAAGACCTAGAAAGTTGGAAACTGTTTGGGGGAGTCAAGCCCCTGGGTGGTCTGGCCTGGTGTCCTCAGAGTAACTGCTGGGAGGTCAACCTGGGCCCATGAGAAGGCTCTGAGACAGCAGAGAGGGCGCAGTAGATGGTGTGACTGGCAGGAAAGAGGGAAGGGGTGAGTCTCTGAATAAAGAGGTGTCAGAAAGAGAGAGAAAGCCTCCAAGACTAACCAAGAACAATTCGCTGCTTACCCAACAGCCATGAGTCATCAACACAGGCCACTTAGTTTGATTTGCCGAGTTCTTTCTGCACCGCCTCTTGTGCAAAGGGGACACAGAGAAGGAGAGGTGATGATGGAGGTAGAGGTGAGAGTGATGTGGCCAGAAGCCAAAGAATGTAGGTGGCCTCTAGAAGCTGGAAGAGGAAAGTCCACCCAGAGGAGCTCAGCAGCCTTGGTAGAGCCCCGATATGGTGACAGCTGTCCACAGTGTCATGCAAAAGGTGGGGTATGAGCAAGGACGGAGAGCCTTAGGAACCAAGACAGGCTCCTACACCAGCCTGTGGGAACTAAAGAACCTTCCTAAAAGACGAAACAGCTGAGTTCTTTCTGAAAGTTAACTGGGAATAAGTCAGGGTTGAAAAGCAGCCTCAGGACAGTCAACTCTAAGGGAACTTGGTGGGTAAGACAAGGTGGAGAGAAACAGCACAGTGGTTTAGGAAGCCTCAACAGTTCGGCCCCAAGTGGGAAGCCTGGCAGGCTGAGGTGGGAGGTCAGCCTGGAGGGGTCAGATGGGAGGGAAACAAGAGGGCAGGACAGAGTAGACAACTCCATGGAGTGTCAGGGCCATGTGAGGGGCTCACATCCTCCTCATATCCAGCCAAGTTTAGAGGAAGAAGGGGAGGGAAAAGAAAAGCATCTGAGCATCCCTGGAGCTCCCAGAGTGAGGGAAGAGGCTGTGTTTCTGTACACATGTGGGATAATTATTTAAATATTAAATGACGACTCCACGCAGCCAGAAGGCTTAGCGACACACCAACAGTGGACACGAAAGATGTGCTCATTTCTCACATTCTCCACGAGGACCAGCCCGGTGTGTATGTGTGTGTGTGTGTGTGTGTGTGTGTGTGTGTGTGTGTGTGTTCATGTACAGATGGGGTCTTGCCATGTTGTCCAGGCTCAAGTGACCCTCCTGCCTCAACCGCCCAAAGTGCTGGGATTGCAGGTTTGAGCCACTGCACCTGGCCTGTACTTATTTACTTATTTCCAATCTCTATTTCTCAGTCTCCTCATCTGCAAAACGGGAGGAATAACAGCATCAGACTCTTGTGAGGATGAAATTAGCTCATCCTTAACATTCTTAGCGTGGTCCCAACACCTGGGAAATGTGAAATATGGACCCATTGATGCAATGACAATCATCAGTGTCATAATTACACCATCTTTATTTTTTACTCCTCTAAAGATATTTATTCTCGTCTCTACTTTGCAAGTGGTAGCTGAGGCTCATAGAGGTCCGTTGCATGTCCAAAGTCACAGGGAGCGCGTGTCAGAGCTGGATTTCAATACCAGAGCTCTCTGACTTTTAGTGTCGAGCAATTTCTAAAATGTCATTTTTCTCTCTACAGCCATGACACATACCACTCGGGCTGTCTGTTCCCAGTGATTCGACTCCTGGACCCTTGGGCTCTGTCAGTTCAGATTCCCAGCTTGCTCAGAGGCTCTGTCCTTCCATAATGACTTCTCTGTCAATTACCAGCTCCTGCCCAGACTGGCCTCAGGACATTCATTGTTCTGTCAGGGCAGGGGTGCTGGGCAGGGCATCTCAATTTGGGCAGCTACTCAGTGGTCAATCACAATGTAAAACAGAGACAGCAGGGTGGCCTTATGCCCAGCGATTTCTGGAAACCAGCCAGCCCTTCTCCCCAATAAGACACTCGATTTCTCAGCATGCGGTTTTCTACCAGATGTTTCATGCTAAACCGGGCTGGTCCTAATTGTAATTGGTTCTTGCTAGTTCTGTAGGAGCTGTTAAAACCTTTATTTGCTCAGCCTCTGGGGCTGTTCTTTACCTTTGAGAAAGAACCCCTTACACCTCAAGGAAAGTTGTCTCCCCTGACCCTTGCTAGAACATATTATTCTGCCCCTGTTCCACCTCTCCCCAGCCAGAAGCCATCTCTTTAAATGGACATTATCTTTGATCTACTAGAACAATTAGTGTACCCTGATTCTTTTGATAGATCTTAAGCCTAGGGCTCCAGACATCTGCTTCTCTGTAGGGAATATTTGCTGGCAAATCGACCTTCTATTCAATAAAGACTAGCCAGTAGAAGGCCTGCCAAATTATCCTTGTGGTTTCTACAGGTTTAATTGGAAGTTTATGGGGTTCAACATGCACCATCACTAAGTTTAAATGGCACATTGATTAAGGATTTACCTCTTAGCTGGAGGTGGTTCCTTATCAGCCCAGGATCTTAGTAAATGCACAGGGTTGGGGTTGTCTATGGTTATAAAGCACTTAACACTGCTGTGATCCTATTTGGTCCCCAAAGTAAGTCTTCAAAGTGAGGGTTATTATTATCTCTGTTTCCTGAATAAAAAAAGGGGGCTCGGGGTGGTTAAGCACCTTGCCCCAGGCCACACTGTTACAACAGACCCAAGATTAGAACCTGATCTCATTTGGATGCTGAGCCTCTTGCTCTTTTCACTGTGTCCATTTTCAATTGTTCATTCATTTATTCCAAACCTATTTATTGGAGGCTTACCGGATAATGATCCTGGCACTGGGAGTCCGGCAGCAATGAAATGGTTTCCACCCTGGAGGAGATAAACAACCAAAAAACAATTCTGGAAAGTGGCACTTGCTCTGCAGAGGGTTAATACAAGGTGAGGCTGGTGGCCACCTAAACTGGGACAGCCTCTGTGAAGGGCGACTGGGCAATAGCCATCAAATTTTAAATGTGTACCCCCTTGGATCTAGCAGTTTGACGCCTAGGTAGTTTGTCTCACAAACGCATTAGCACACATGCAAAGCAACTGCTACAAGTACAGGGTAGTAATTGCCTCATTGAACAAGCAAAAAGGGGGAAGTAAAGTAAAAGTCCGTCAGCGGAGGACATGGTGTATTCCTACTTTGAGGCTAATAAAAAAAGAGCAAAGCAGTTTATAAATAGATAGATGGATAGAAATACAAAGTGACATCTAAGATGTTTCATTAAGTGGAGAGAAGTATCTGTAGAGCACTATATTCAGCGTGTTGTCATTTAATTATGAGAAAATGCAAACAAAAGCATACATATATGTGTTCTTAGTCAAGTAGCCCATGTTGGCAAAGTCTTCCTGAGAAAGTAGGAGCAAGAGTTACCTCTAGGGACAACTGGGATGGCTGGAGACAGGAGAAGGGGAAAAACTTGTTTTTCCGCTCTGTATAACCTTTTGTATCTTTTGAATACACATGTGTTACCTATTCCAGAACGTATATTAAATTAAAAAGAAAACAGATCAATGTGAGTGATTGGTGGTGGATCAGTGAAGGTCTCTGTGTGGAGGAGAGGTGACATGAGCTTTGCATGAGAAAAAGGGACAGCCAGTCAGGGGCTAAACCTTCCTGGCAAAGGGAGCGGCGAGGACAAAAGCTGGAAAACTGGAAGAAGCTCATCATGAGAAACCGAACGAAAGGAGACCAGTGTCAAGTGCTGACGAGGTGAGGAGAGAGCCACGCGGGGTGTGTCTAATGACATGAGCAGAGGCCAGATCAGATAGATTTTTTTGTTCAACCAGCATAAGAAGTTTGGATTTTTTTCCAGTTTCCAAAGTCTTTATTGGTTAGTGTACTTTAGGAAAATGATGATCCATCCGCTTGCTTTCAAGGCTGCGGAATGAAGAGCTGTGTCCAGGGACATACCAAGCTGTCCTGAAGGGGACTGGCATTTTGTCCACCTCCTGTTCACAGACACAGACGCAGGCACAAGACTTGTAGTCAACCAATTCCTCTGGCTTACACCACAGGCTGCTTTCTTTCTCAGCGATTTTTACTGAATCACTGCCTTGAATGATGCTCCTGCCAACTTGAGTACAGATGTCTCTGCAAATGGCACCCACCTTAGAGTCTGCTGGATGGACGGGTCTTCCCAAGCCAGAAATTTGGATTCTATTCCAAGGAGGATGAGAAGACATTGGTAGATTCTAAGCAGGCAGCAGGCAGGGCCAATTTGCGTTTCAAAGTGGTAACTCTGCCAAGGTGAAGAGAGAGAGTTGGAAGAGACTAGAGTAGAAGCAGGCAAAACAGCTGGAAGCCACTGCACTCATCCCTAAAAGAAGTGATAATGGTGTGACCTGGAGGAGGGCGAAGGTGAAAATGAAGGAAACACACAGATTTGGAATAGGTTTTGGCGCAAGGGCCTCTAGACTTGTGGAAAGAACGAACCAGTATGGGTTCTGTAAAGAAGGGGGTCTCAGATAATTCCTACTGTTTTGGCTGGAGCAACTGGATACCACGTACCAGGGTGAAGAAGGCCAGGAAAGGACAGCTTTCACAGTAGTTCCATTTTTATCACATTAGCCTTGACATTCTGGCCGAGACCTTGTTGGAATGTTGAGGAGATACTTGTATATGAGTAGTCATGGAGTTAGGGAGAGGTAAGGCTGGAAACAAAGACTCTCTAACTTTTCCAAGTGAAACAGAGACACACAGGCAAAAAAAATGGGTGGGGGTGCGGGAATAGCTGCAGCCAGTGAGTAGGGGGGAAACTCAGGAGTGTGGTGGGATGGGAGGCGAGAGAAGGAAGTGATTCGAGAAAGAGGAAGAGGTCAGCTGCGCCAGCTTCTGCTGAGTGGTTATTGGTGCAGGGAACAGTCTTGGCTGGGTTATGAGGACAGAAAAACAGCCTAAATGAACTGAGAAGACCCTGGGGACAAGTGGAGGTGGTCATAATGATTTTCAAATGCCCTCCAGTGAAGGGAAGTGGATGAATGGGATGGAGCTCAAAGTGCTATAAAGGCAAAGAACATTTTCGTTGGTTTTATTTGTTCTAAGTTGCGGAGATGCTGGAACATTTTGTTTGTCAAAGGGAATGACCCAGTAGAAAGGGAATAACTGAGGATTCAGGCAGGAGAAAGAGGATATAACTTCAGGAGCAAAGTCTTTGAACACATGAGGCTGGGTGAGATCTATGAAAACAAGTGGAGGGTTCACCTGTAAGTATCAGAGACATTTTTTTTTTTTCCATAAGAAGAGGAGACATAGAGGGAAGTGAGTAGGTGGTTGACATGGGTGGAGGGAAGATGAATGGAGTTTTACAAAACTCTGTTCATATTCTCAATGAATATAAAGTGTATTTTCTATGTATAAATGAAGTAGCAAGCAAGGCCACATTCTGAGAATGGAGTGGAGGTAAAGACATGAGGATGTAGGAGCTCAATGAGAAAGAAGATGTGAAGTCATCATCTTGGAAAGTAGAAAGAGTGCAAGGGATGCGGGAACATTTTGCACATGGTTTGAGCTCTATTGCTCTGAATTTAAAGTCAGGCCAGTCAGCAAAGTGGTGTGTTTTCCTCCAGTAATATTCACCTTTTCAGGTATGGGCCACAGCATGGATAAAGTGAATTAATGAAGAGTGGGCTCTGACCAGGTAAGAAGGATGGAGACAGGGAGGCAGGTAGAGGAGCTAAGGGTATTTTCAAGGAAGTGATTGGCAAATTCTTCAAGAATTGTTGCAATGGGTATAGTAGGTAAGTAGTGGGAGGTGATAGGGAGTGAGTGGCTTGGAATAGAGTGTCGCATGGGTATAGTTATTAAAACTACAAGGTCAAGGGTATGACCACAGAAGTGTGTAGCTGCGAAGATAGAGGAATAGATTATTGGAGGTGAGGTCAAAGTGATTTGATGGATCACATGTGGATTTCCCAGATGACCAGGAACCTCACAGAGTGAAGCTGGCTCCAGGCGTGCCTCTATCCTAGGGTTCATTGGTAACTTTCGCTGGGGACTTGTCTCCCTCCCTCAGCTGCATCTGAGCTGGCTTCATTCCTGATAGTCTCTCCCTAAGTGGTGTAAAGAAACTACTCCCAGAAGCTTTAGGTTTCAGCATCCTTAAAATGGCAGCCCGGAAAGAGAGAGAAACCTCTTCCAATAGCTACTCAGAATTTCTGCATCTAATTCTGACCAGTCTGGCTTGGGTCCTGTGCCCAAGTGTAATCCTCTGCTAGAGAGATGGAGTTCTCTGATGGGCCAGCTCAAGACCTCACTTTGGGGTCAGGAAGAGGTCAACCCTAATAAACCTCATAAAAAGAATGTAGAAGAGCTATGATTTCTCAAAGACTGGGCTGTTATTATCAAAGAAAGCAGTGGAGGTCCATTGGGCAGGCAAAAACACCAGATGTTCACACATGCTCAGAAGCTGCTCACGAGGTTATTGCAAAGATTAAACGAGATAAAGTATATAAAGCCCTGCTGTGGTACACAGTGCCAAGTAGGTGCTAAATACATTTTTATTCTCCATAGCTCTTCTGCAGTATTCTGGGCTGTGACTATGTTTTGCTGTGTGACATCAGATAAATCTCTGACCTTCTTTGGGATCAGTGAGTTTTTCTGCCTGAGGTCCCCATGGTAGATCTCAACAAAAAATGGCCACAATTTTTCCCCACCCCTCCCCTCTCTGTATCCACATCCTGTGCTACCTGACTTGCAGCTCCTCCCATCAGAAGGTACAGTCTATTTATTATGTCACAGCTGGAATTGAGGATGGCCTGGTGACTCACTTTGGTCAATAAAATATGGCAGGTGAAGTGGGTCAGTTTCATACCTAAGTCACAAAAGGCCCTGTGTTTCCACTCACTGTTTTGGGAACCTGCCTAACTACCAGTAAACAAGCCTGAGCTCACCTGATGAAGCTTGAGATCATACAGAGATGAAGTTCTAAGAAAGGTATATCCTAATCTAGCTAGGTCCCAGCAGACCTGTTACAACTGTAGACTCAGAATAAGCCCAACTGATGGGCCCAGCCATGCCCAGATCGACAGAACTACTTGGCTGACCCATAGCCACATGAGCTAAGTAAATGCTTATGATTTTAAGACAGTAATCTTTGGGGTGGTCTGTTATGCAGCAATAGCAATTTGATACCATCCCTTCATAACATAGGTCTTCTATATTTTCAATTCTTGTTAAATACCACTTTCTGCTCACTCTCTGAATATATTTGTTGAGATAAAGGTCCTTTCCTCCCCACAGAGCCAAGTTTCCTGCATATTAAACAGCTTTCTCTCTGCAGCTTCAGTTCCCTGGGTTTTGATCTACAGGTGTTGGGCAGTAGTCTCTGCAATAAAAGCAGGTTCAAGGATACTTTTCTTGATCAGCTATGTGATCTGTTGATTTTTCTGTTGTTGTTTCATGGAGTCTGGTGAATGTTTTAATGCTAATGCATTTCCCTTCCCCTGGTTTTTGCATCGTTCTTATATGTGGGTTTTAAAGGCTTATACTTTCATTCTTTGAATTTCAATGCTTTACTGAATGAGCCTTTGCAGTTGAATGTAGAAGACACAGGTACAAAGTCTAGCTCTGCCATCACGGGCTGTGCTCCCTTGGGCAGCTGCATCTTTAGGGTTTTCTCACCTGTGACATTGGGGATAATGAGCATTGGCTTCACAGGATTTCAGAAAGGTTCGAATGAAACAAAATGCCTAAAGGTGTCAGCACAGTGCTTGGCATATGGAAGGGACTTGATACATGTTAGTTCCTTTCCTTCCTGATGGGGGTAACTCTTTTGAACTCCCTACCATG
Source organism: Lepilemur ruficaudatus (assembly GCA_963574885.1). Lineage (NCBI taxonomy): Eukaryota > Metazoa > Chordata > Mammalia > Primates > Lepilemuridae > Lepilemur > Lepilemur ruficaudatus. The sequence goes on from CAUYRT010022853.1 coordinate 27,880, forward strand.
TGATGACTTCTGGGGGTGCAGAGATAAGTGAGACACTGAAGAGGTCACCTTTAAAGTAGGGTGATTGTTTTCAAAAGAGTAATTTTAAAGAATGCTGTATAACAAGTCCAGAGGATGAGGGAACATGTGTAGGACCATTGACTCTCATCTTCAATGCAGTCATGGTATGGTTGAGGTGGGAGGATCTTAGAACTCCCTATTGGGTGATGGTTAAGAATTAGGATGTGAGGTCAGGCACGCCTGGTTTCACATCCTAGTTCTGCAATTTACGACAGGTGTGACCCCAGGAAAACTGCTTCAACTGCACATGCCTGAGCTTCTTCATTTGGAAAATAGGTGAAATAATAGTATCTACTTCATAGGGTTTTTGTGGGAATGAAATGAGAGGGTCCTCAGCCCTGAGCACAATGCCTGGAAAACAGTAAGAGAGAGATTTCATTCATCCACACTTTCCCCTAATGCATGAGGAAGGTGAGGCTCTGAGAAGGTCTGCGGCTTCCTGAGGTTACGCAGATGAGTAGGGACAAGGGCTGGGTCCCCTGATTGCTGGTTTTAGTATGTGGTAACTTGATTTGACATTTTACTGCATCTACTGACTTATTATAAGGTGTGGTCAAATCTTACCCACAAACACCACCTATTGGCTCAGAGACTAAACAGGGTGTGTCATCATCCAAACGAAAATCTAAAGGCAAAGAAACTATCACTAGAGCAAATAGATAATCTACAGAATGAGAGAAAATATTTGCTCTCTGCACCTCCGACAAAGGTCTGATAACAAGAATCTACCTAGAACTCAAAAGAATTACCAAGAAAAAATCAAACAACCCCATTTATAAATGGGCAAAGGAGATGAACAGAAACTTCTGTAAAGAAGACAGAATAATGGTCAGAAAACATATTTAAAAAAGTTCATCATCTCTAATCATTAGAGAAAGGCAAATCAAAACCACAATGAGATACCACCTAATCCCAGTGAGATTGGCCTCGATCAAAAAATCCCAAAACAACAAATGCTGGCGAGGATGTGGAGAGACAGGAACACTCTTACACTGCTGATGGGACTGCAAATTAGTGCAACTTCTGTGGAAAAGAATTTGAAGATTCCTCAAAGAGCTATAAATAGAATTACCATTCGATCCAGCAATAGCATTATTAGGCATCTACCCAAAAGATCATAAGACATTCTGTTACAAAGACATCTGTACCTGAATGTTCAT
>CAUYRT010022854.1:0-150087 GCA_963574885.1 Lepilemur ruficaudatus
GTCTTGTTTTGAAGTTCTTCTTTAATTTTCTTACTCGGTATCTGCTGGCTGCTGCCATTCTCTCGAACACTAAATGTTTGAGATCTTTAAGGTTCATTTTTTCTTCCTTTTCTCCCACTGTAAAATCCCTGGACCTCATCCATTGCCATTGCCCTTACCATGGTGTCAGCTACAATTTTTGTAGAGCCTATGTCAGACTGAGAGCTCAGAAATGTTACTGTTTAATTTTCTGTAATTGAACTTAGTTTCTTCCTGTCCTCAAAGCTTAGTTTCTGCCTGTCTTCCCAGTAGTGGAAAACATAGTCCTGATCAATCCATTATTCTCCCCCAACCCTCTTTTGCTAAGGTTGTTCTAAATTCTAGCAGGCTGTTACAGTGCTATATCATCTTGGCAATGGAGGTTCTCATCACTCCATCCTGGTGTTAGTAGACGTGTCCTTGTTCCTACTGTTCTCTTTGTGGACATCTTTAACAAGTAGAACATTTAGCCATTAGTAATAGTCAGCTAAACTTTAATAGGATTGAAAGATTCATGTTGTATTTCCCTCTCATATAAAAGTCTTGAAGCAGGCAGGCCAGGGTAAATATGGCTATTTTTTCTCCAGAAAGCATCAGAAATTCAGGTACAGCTTGCTGCTCTGCTGTTTGTAGGTGTGTCCCTTATCCTCACAGTCCAGAGAGTGGCTCAAGCTCCAACCATACATCCATATTCCAAACAACAAGGCAGAGGAAGGAATAAAGAAGAGAGTTCAGTTGCATGCTCATCTTTTAAGAAAAGCTTGCAGAGCCTTCTACTTAAACTCATAGAACAGGGCTGAGTCACACGGCTGTATCTAAATACAGGGTAGACTGGCCAATACACTTTTTTCTGGGAAGACTTTTTTGGAGTTCTATTTCTAGGGTAGAAAGGAACAGATAGAGCAGTCTCTGCCCTAACATCTTTGCCCTCTGACATCCATGGAGAAATGAGCACCCCTCCCCCCAATCTGTTTCTGATCTTCAGGCTATAGAATCTGAGGCTCAATGATAAAGCCCTTTCAAGTCCTCTGAGCTTTCTCATCTGCTCCTGGCCCTTGTACATCATTCTATGGCTACAAGATTTGGGGTCTGTCTCCAGCCTGCTCTGAACACCGAAGCTTTGCATCATTTCTACGGTACTGCTGCCATTCAACTCTGGTCTAAGGAAGGGATGGTGGGTATTTCTGCAAGGTTTGCCATGCAAGATTGTACCAACGACATAGGTCACCTCTGCTCTTGGATTCCACATATGGGGGTTCTGCCATTATCCAACCTTAAAGAAAAATCCTAAGGGTTGGAAGGGAATTCTTGGGGCCTCTTCTCAGAGATAGTCACTGTGTCCAGTACTGTCTAATAAAAAATTCTGCCATGAAGGATATCTGCTCTGCCAATATCATAGCCATTAACTCACCTGACTATTTGGTGCTTGAAATGTGGCTAGTACAGCTGAGAATAATTTTTTAAATTAATTTAAATTTAAATAGTCACATGTGGCTAGTGGCAAGAAAAATAAATAAAATAGGATTGCATTATAACCCAAAGTATAAAATAAATATACACAAGTTCACACTAATATAAATAAATGGTTAAGCAAATAAACAGGGAAAAAGAGACATACCTGTCAGAATTCCAAATAAATTATTATAGCTATTATAGATACCCTGTGTAATGGTTAATTTTATGTGTCAATTTTTGATACCCAGATAGTTGCTAAAACATTATTTCTAGGTATATCTGTGAGGATGTGTCTAGAAGAGGTTAGCATTTGAGTTGGCAGACTGAATAAAGTAGATCTGCTCTCACCAATGCTGGTGGGCACCATCCAACCCATTGAGGGCTTAAATGGAACAAAAAGACAGAGAAAGGGTAAATTCTTTCTTGGTTCTTGAGTTGGAACATCCGTGTTCTCTTTCCTGCCTTCAGACATCAGTACCCCTGGTTCTTGGGCCTTCAGACTCTGGGACTGACACCAGCAGGCCCCCTGGGTTCCCAGGCCTTCACACTCGAACTGAATTATACCCCCGGCTTTCCTGGTTCACCACCTTGCACGCAGCAGATCATGGGTCTTCTCAGCCTCCATAACTGTGTGAAGTAATTGCTGTTAAATCTCTCTATCTCTGTCACAGAGATAGAGATATCACAAGGATAGAATGATAGCAATAGACACATGGATATAGATTATCTATCTATATCTACATCATGTCTATATATCCTATTGGTTCTGTTTCTCAGGAGAACCCTGACTAACACACTCTGCTGTCACGGAGAGGGAGCGTAATTCCCCACTGCTCCAGGGTGGGTTAAGCAAAATAAGCTCCTTCCAGTGAGTACAGTATGGAAAGGGGCAGGGGGAATGGTAAATTTACAGTGGAGAAACCTGACAAATACTAACTCAGCCACATGACCAGGTGTTCAAGGTCAACATCAACAGTGAAAAGACAAGTTGATAGTATATCACTTTGATATGTTAGGATGAGAAGGACATTTTACCTCTGTGGTCTTCCCCCCAAAAAGTTATAACCCCAGTCTAATGAAAAAACATCAGACAAAGCTCCATAAGGAGAAATTCTACAAAATGCCTGATTAACATGCCTCGAAACTGTCAAGGTCCATCAAAAACAAAAAAAGTCTGAGAAACCTTCACAGCCAAGGGGACATGATGACTAAGTGCAGTGCAGTGTCCTGGCCAGGATTCTGGCACAGAAAAGGGGCATTAGGTAAAAAACAAAACAAAAACTAAGAAAATCTAAATAAAATATGGATTTTAGTTAATAATGCAGCAATATTTGTCCATTAATTGTAACAAAGGACCATAATAATGTAAGATGTTAATAATGGGAAACTGGATGTGGGGTATATAGGAACTCTCTATACTATCTTTATAATTTTCCTATAAATCTAAACTGTTCTTCTAAAATGTAAAGTTTATTAAATAGATGAATAGATAGATCTTAATGTCTTTTGAAGGTTTTATGATTTTCTCCACTATGGTTTGGCACAGATTTTGCTACATTTATTCCAAAATATATTTTTCCTTGCTATTATAAATGTGATGTTGATGTCTTTTTTAAAAAATTACATTTCCTAATAGTTTAGTGCTGGTGTGCAGGAATACAACTGAGTTTGTATATTTATTTTAGTATAAAACAAACTTCATTATGTCTAAAATAATTCTTTTCACTCTTCTACTTCTAGTTCAACTAAGATTATTGAGCATAAATGGATGCTGCATTTTATTTAATGTTTTCTATATCACTTGAGATGCTCTTTTTTTCTTTTAATCTTTTAGTGTGGTAGATTTTGGTAAGTTATGGCATGATAGTTAGATTTATGTGTCAATTTGACTGGGTTAAGGGATGCCCAGATAGCTGGTAAAACATTATTTCTGTGTGTGCCTGTGAAGATGTTTCAGGAGGAGATTAGTGTTTGAATGTAAGCTCAGAAAGAGGACCTGCCCTCACCAATGCTGGGGGCCATCATCCAGTCCACTGAGGGCCCAGATAGAACAAAAAGATAGAAGAAGGGAGAATTTTCTCTCTTCTTAAGCTTGTACATCCATCTTTCCCTACCTGCAGACACTGGAGCTCCTGCTTCTTGGGCCTTCACACACAGACAAGGATTTATACCATTGATTCTCAGGCCTTTGGGCTTAGATTGGAATTATACCACCAGTTTTCCTGGGTCTCCAACTGGCAGACTGTAGATCATGGGGCTTCTCAGCCTCCATGCTAAGGTGAGTCAATCTCTCATAATAAACTTTTATTTATCTGCATATATCCTATTGGTTCTGTTTTTTTGGAGAACCCTGATATGCATGGTAATTAATTGTGATAAATTTTACATATAAGGATGTAGTCATTCCAAATTTTCCTAGTCATTTCAGGTTTTAACTTAATCAAATAATTTTCTTTTCTCCTCATTCTCTCATGAGTATGTTCAAATACTTAACTGGGAGGTGATTAGGCCGAGATGGCTCCAGCACCTTAGATTCCTACATAAACAGACTGAAGCCCAGTGTAAGCAGTAAAATGAAATTTAAGCTTAACCAATCAGAAACCACCAATTAACCTCTACATGGGGACTTTCCACCAGATCGTACCCAGGTAAGGCAAATGCCTAGCTGTAGCCAGTCAAGTAATTCTTTCCTTCCACATTTGGCCTGTAAAAGCTTACTGGCCATGCTGCTGGGCCAGAACCCTCTGAACCTCTTCTGGCTCTGAGTGCTGCCTGATGCCTGAATTATTCTTGGCTCAAATAAACTGTTTAAAATTCTAATGTGGCTAAGTTTATCCTTTACAAGTTTGAATCTACGTACTAGGAGCTTGTGTGTGGTCATGCCCGTGGAGGAAGGTGTCTGTTTTTTTTTACCATTGCCTCTCTCTGTTGGAATACATAGCTGTTGTCTGTTTACTTATCATTCTCTGGTTGTTTTCCTGTCTCTAAGAGCTCCTCTGTTTCACTGACCCTCTCTCAATGACTTTCCATCCTCTTTTAGGATTTTGGAAACTTCCAGATGCCCTCTCCTACTACTTTGGAGACAAAACTCTTGTGGGTTGGATTCCAGCACACTCTTGTCAAATCATATTGTCCTTTCTACTGCAGCCACTGCTGTGAGGCTATGCCAGCAGAGGGAGAGCTACCTGGGTTTATTATCACACAGGGCTCCTAACACTGTCCACGTTTTCTCTTAGATCTCCACAATTACTGGGGAATTCGATAATTGCTCCCTAGGGATACTCAGCAGTGAAGATGTAGGCAGGGAGTAGGGTCCTTCTCCAGAGACACTCACTATGTCTTGCTTTCATCACTCCCTCTTCAGGGTAGGAAAACTGGCTCCTTCATCATCATGCGGTCTACCCAAATATGTTGCTTATGGCATCAACTTTGGCTCTTGCCACTCAAAATTCAGGCTTTCGAGACTCAAATAACCTTTTCTCTCACTTATTTTTTTCTACCAGAAGATTCAAAGCTCTATTTTGAAACTTATAAATGAAGCATTGACTCATCTTTTTCTCTTTTTATTTCTGTAGTAACAGCCCTACCCTGAGGGCAGTGATACAAAAAGCCTGGCTACTGCTGGGATGGGGGATGGGGAAGGGTGTCAGGATATTCCAGGAATATAAGTATCAGCGATGAAATTTCACAGTCATAATCTTGCCACAGCTTCCACACCCTTAGCCCTTTCCAAAGCTTCAGACATGTATTTCCCACTAGCTTCTCTGCCTGAATGCCTTAAAACTAATAGATCCCAAAGTGACCGCAATCATCCTATATTCTCTGTCTCTGGAAATGGCCTTATTACCTACCCAGTTTCAAAGGCTAGAAACTTCTGAGTATCCTCAAATTTATACTTCTTGCCCCCACTGACTTCTTCTCTCCACCAATTTGTTATAAAACAGAAATTATTTTCCCTTTCCCTGAGAAATTTTCTCTCATCTTATTGGTATCTATGGCTAATGTCAGTGCACCCGCCATTCTCTTGTTATTGGCCCAGACTGGTGACCCTTTGTCTTTTTTGTCTCACCCTTTGTCTCCTGAGACAAACGTTTGCATGCAGGTGGTTTCATTTGAGACATGCTCTCGGTCACTGGTGTGCTGGGCTCCACTCGTCCTGGCTCCAAAAAGCCACCTGTGCTCCTCTCCATCCAACTGCAGATTTGGTGAAGTCATGTTGGTAGCTTGAAATTAACTACAGTGTATTTACACCCTAGAAATAGGCAAACACTACAAACCAAGGTCATTTTTTTTTTCCTGGAGAGCCAGTTATTAAACATTTACCAGCTACTTCTGATCCTAGAAACGTGAGTGCGGGACTGAGGAGAGTACAACAGGGAAGGGAGCGAAACCAACACAGAAGTTTTTGAGTTAGTGAGTTTGATCTATGTTATTGAGCTGACGTGGGGCTCAATCTCACTGAGGACCCCTGAGGAGCCATGTAGAATGTACCTTAGAACTGTCCTTTCAAGAAAAGAGTACTTAGCGACTAGTGTCCATTCCTCACTGGACAGGGGTTGCCTCACAGGGTATTAACCCCATCACGTTTCCAGATTTGCTTGTGTGTAGAATGGCTGAGTAGGCTCCCACAGGCATGTCCAACAGCAGTGTCAGTGAGGCCCAGGGGCAGGCAGTGAGGTATATGCTGAACAGCTGAAATGAGTTGCCATCTGATCACATCTCTACACAGCTGGCTGCTGCCCCCAGGTCTGGAGCAAAGGTTAGTGGAGGGGCTATGAGGCAGAGTGAAAGAGGAGTCTGATATACTGTCAGATCTGCCCTGCACTTAGTCCATTCTGTCACAGAGCCTTTGAGCTGATGGCCAGCTTTTCCCTCTCCAAAAGACTTGTTAGACCAGGGTTAGTAGGATAAGTTGCAGTGTCTATTGCGGTAACTGGTCTTAGGGCCATAATGATATGCGTGATTTCCCTCCTATACCACCCACTTTAAATTCCCCATGCTTGGCCAGCACTTCAGCAAATCTGGCATGTGGCATCTGGCATGTTGCCTGCAGGTGACTCAGATTTTCATCCTCAAGAGATATGAACTGTCAGTTCTGTCAAACTTATTGGGCCATGGTTGCTGTAATTGCCCACTCACAGTTATCACTGGACATGCAAGTACTAAGATCTGCCCCAGTGAATTCCCTGAGTTCCACACATACTCTTTCTTGTCTTCTTGTGTAGCTCAACTGTACCTGCTCTGCCTGCCAATATGGTAATTCCTTTGTTTTTGCATTGGTCTGCTAGCATGAGAAGCTGAAAGTGACCAAGTGGTAGTCATAGCTTCGAGTAGAGTGGGAACATTGTTGTGTCTCCTGGAACAAGTGTCCCTTCCACCCTACCCTAGGAACTAGGATTTCTAATCCAGCAGCACCTAAAGTGTGAAGGTAGGAAGCACCGATTCCACAAATAAGTCACTGAGATGATTGTGAGGAGAGTCCAGCCTACTTCTACTCTTTGGGTCACAGATCTGAAAGTCTAGCTATTAGCAACATAGCACCAAATGTCAGCCTCCTTACTGCCCATTATAGTAGCTGTTTCCATAGGCCTCTGCTCTTCCAGAATTTTATCATACTTACAAATATAGTTTCAGGTCAGTGTTCACTATTGCCAGCCCTGTCCTACAGAGGATAGCCAATGAGCTCAGAGCCCTCGGTAGCCCCCTGACAGTGCATTCCTTCTTGCCCTAGTGAAAGGGTGTCCTCTTAGGGAACAGAGTTGGGTGGTGAGTTCTCTGACCCCACATTATAAATCAATTCTCATATCCCTACTCCCTGAGCCTTCAGGTTTCTTCCTCAACGACTCTGCCAAGACAGTTCAGGCAACTCTGCCTTATTTGCTGTCTGCACTAGTTATGTCCAGACTTCGAGGAACAATCCCAGCACCATATTGAGATTGGATCTAGGGATCCTTACCAAGGCTTTGAACCCTGAGTCAGAGGAAAATGCTCCCATGTTCTTCTCATCCAGCCTTAATAGTCTGTCATTTGTAGACTTCAAAATCTACTCTTTCATTTGCTGTCTTGGTTTCTGCCAGGTACAGTAATTCTTAGGTGTGTATACTATTCCCTCCCAGAACAGGGACTATATTTCTTTGATTAGGCTGTGACCTGACTCCAAAATGTATCCATTTTTTATCTGGAGGCTGTGATGGCACAGGACCTTGAAAAGTACAAGTATCACCTCGAGAGGCACCTGCTCATGTAACACCTTTGCAAGGTCTCCAGGTGAGGGAGGCTGCTAACTCCAGCAAAGGCAAGGACTGCTTCTGGCAGTACAGAGGGTTCCAGTGAATCTGGGTGTACTAGTTTCCTTGGGCTGCCATAACAAATTGCCACAAACTGAGTGGCTTAAACAACATAAATTTATTCTGTCACAATTCTGGAGGCCCAAAGTCCCAAACCTAGGTGTCAGCAGGGCTGCACTCACTCTGTAGGTTGTGGAGGAGAATCTGTTCCTTGCCTGTGCCAGCTACTAGTGGCTGTTGGTATTCCTTGGCTTGTGGCTGCATCACTCTCTGCTCTGACTTCACACGGCCTTCTCCTCTGCATATCTGTGTTAGCTCCTGTGGTCTCTCTCCTATAAGGACATTTGTGACGGCATTTAGGGCCCACTGGGATAATCCAGATTTCAAGATCTTTAACTTAATCACATCTGCAAAGACCCCCTCTTCCAAATAAGGTAGGATTTACAAGTTCCAAGGATTAGGACTTTTTGTTTTATTATTTTTTTATCTTGAGCAATATTTTTTTTCCTTAGGATTAGGACTTAATATCTTTGGGTGGCCATTATTTAACTTACTGCACTGGAGTTTCATGATTCTCAGGCTTTTCCAACCAAATGCCCCCATCTGAAGTTTCAGGGGCCAGCATTTTCCCCATCAGAGCCCTGACTTTGGCATGATCAATGTGTTGAGGCTATGTATTCAGTCGTCTGTGTAGCTTTGCCACCCTTACCATTAAATCTCAAGCCTTGTTTTCACCACAATCTCCCTTAGAGCTGCAAGAGATGTGGGTCTCTTTAAATGCTGCCATGAAAGATTTCAGACTTCCACTATTCCATGACTTTGCCCAGGCTTTCTGCCTGCAGTGCCCTTCAGCCTCACCTCTCTTTGACTGGAACGCAGTTACTCATTTTCCAAGATGTAGCTCAAATGTCATCTACTCCCTACATTCTCCCACAACTGTGCCCTCATGAATGGATTAATATTGTCATCATGGGAGTGGGTTAGCTATTGCATGGGCGGGTTCCTGATACAAAGGATGGGTCTGGCCCCTTTCTCTCTTGCTTGCTCTCCTGCCCTTCCGCCTTCCACCGTGTGACAATGCAGAAAGAAAGCCTTCTCCAGATGCAGGCTGCTCGACCTTGGACTTCCCAGACTCTAGACCTGTAAGAAAGAAATCTCTGTTCATTTCAAATTACCCAATTTCAGGTATTCTGTTATAGCAGCAAAAATGGACTAAATTTCTAGGCAGTATTTTTGACATCAAAACACTATACCTGTCTAGTGTACAGTGAGAGTACAGAAACAACTTGGCAGCTCTTATTGGGAATATTTATAGAATCACAGCATTTTAGAGCAGGAAGGCGTTCCTCATTCTTTGTGTTAGCTGATGCTGAAGGAAATAAAAGTTTTTTTTGAAGGATGAATAAAAAAATACTGACTACAAATGTAATTTTTTTCTCTATGTTCCACATGGAACATTTTTGATCAATCTCGTGTATAGAAATGTTTTCCCTTCTCACTATTGCACTTGACTAGTCTTTAAAAAAAATAAATGTTCTTCCCTATTATGTGAAAAATTATAGGAAACAATGTGAAATCTATTACAACCCAATTAATATCAATAGGGGACTAGCTTAAATAAATTGTGATATATTGATACTCTATATGTCCATAAAGCTGCTGAAATGTATAAATTAGATAAGCATGCAACACCATATCATAAGATAAAGTGTTAAAGGGAAAAAAGCAAGTTGTAGAGCAATATACATACTGTTTACTGCATAAGTGAACTGTGCACATCAAACTTATAACAGTGGCTACTTCTGGCATGGGGGAGGGTACTGGGATTTGGGGAATTAAAGTCAAAAGGGACTTTATCCTTATCTATAATGTATTCATTTTTTAAAAGAAGAATATGTTAATCTACTTTTTATATTATAAAGAATTAGTTAAAATATGATTCAATAAGATAATGAATAAAATACTGTTAATTGTTACATTAATATAAGGTTTTAATAAACACATAGAATATTAGATGATATTTGGTACAATTTAAATAAGATTTAACCAAAATTACTCCCGATTCTTATTTGATAACAATATTGAAAGGGAATAGTTTTAGAATTACTAAGAACCAGAGGACTTTTTAGGATACTTTAAAATTTCTCTTCGAATGAGGTAACAAAATGCTGGTTCATGATGGCTCCGGGCCATGGACACTTAGAAAGAAGCCAGCACAAGAGATCACTATTTAAGTGAAAACTACTGTAAAGCATACATCACTTACTCTTGACTGCTCAGTGGATCTTCCTTTGGGAAAATTCCGCTCTTCCCACTTCATATAATTCTGAAAGGATGCCAATCAAACTCCCCAGCTCCAGGCCACAGTGCTGAGACTGTGCGGTCAAGGTAAGCCAATCAAACTCTCTCCTAGGAACTTAAGTGTTAGGTGTGAACTTTAATAAAAGACTCAATAAGAAAACAACAGCAACCCAATAAAATGACAGGCAAAATACTTAAGAAGGCAATTCACAAACAAGAATATCTACTTGTTCAGTGAACACATGCGAAGAAGGTGCTCAACATCATTAGTCATCAGGGAAATGCACACAGTGAGATAACACTACTCACATAGCAGAAAGGATAAAAGAATTTTTTGATGACAATACCATGTGTTAACAAGGATCTGGAGTAACTGAAACTAATTCTCTCCTAGTGGGAGTGTAAATTGGCACAGCCTCTTTGGAAAACTAGTTGGCAATCATTTACTAAATCCAAACGCATGCTTACCTTATCACCCAGCAATTCCACGCTCAGAGAATGAAAACATATGTGAACCAAAAGACATGTGCAAGAACATTTATTTATAGCTTTGTTTATAATGGCTCCAGATTGGTAACAACCCAAATGTATATCAAGGGTATAGTATTCATAGAGTGGAATGCTATGCAATAATCAGAAAAACCTACTGTTACATGCAACAATAAGGATACATCTCACAGGCATAATACTGAGCAAAAGAAGCCAGACATTAAAGCATACTGTATGATTCCATTTAAATAAAGCTCAAAAATAGGTACAACATATTATGATAGAATAGAGGATACCTTGGGGGGTGATGAGCAGTAGGAGCATGAAGACTTCTAGTACACTGATAATGTTCTGTATCTTGATCTGGGTACAAGTTCCATGAGTGTGTTCACTTGGGAAAAATTCATTGAGCTGTATACTTAAGATCTGTGCAGTTTTCAAGTGTTATACTTCAATTTAAAATGTTTATAAAATAAAATTTCTAGCAGAGACACATGGTGATGGAAGGCAGTTAGTGCTAAGTTATCCCAAGGCTGGATGAGACTGTTCATGAGTTCCCACTTCTAATGTCTCCAGAGCAACAGAGCTGTTCTAGTTTCTCTCCTTCTCAAGAACTGGTTGTTAAGTTTTTTTTTTTTTTTTTTTTTATTCTCTGGATCCTTACAACAAAAATCTCCCCCTAACAATGTAAGAATTGGTTTCTTACTGAGACCCACTTGAGTTGCAGGAAAAATATTGATATTATTCTTGAGGTAAGTAATTTTTTTTTTAAAAAAAAAGACAAATACCTGATATGTAAAGTGGCAGAAAAAAATTATTTCTCTTATCAATGATAGAAGCCTAATTGAGTACATTGGAAGCAAGGAATTTATATAACTAGTATCTGTACCATAAGGGAATACCGTCTAACTTAATAGCAATAAAATCCAGATCTAAGATCAGAATTAAAAGAATAACATCCACATGGGCAAGAGCTGCCAAGGCTGTGGGTCTCTTGCCAGTTACTACTCTTGAGCACGCTGACCTAAAGTTGATTAACTGATCTTGGTATTCCTTAGTGCAACCAAGAAGGCTGGAATGTTTAGACAAGAATGTTTAAAACTGCTCACTTATAAGGAGAAAGAGGGTGCTTTCTGTTATAAGAAAGTCCCTTTTGTTCTGCTGAATACCTTGATAGGTTTGGATATGCAAAGTGAGCCTAGAGCTAAATTTGGGATTAAAGAGTTGGATTGTTCTGCATTTTAGACAAAGAAGAAATTGGAGTTCCTGGTATGCTCAGTGAGGGGTGCGTGGAGGAAAAAAAGGAAAAAGATGACATGAAGCTAGGAATCACCGGAGAGAAATGGGCAGAAATGGGTAACCTACCTGCACCTTTAAAAATAAGGGTGTCTAATGTTAAAGTTGTTTGCATTTATAAAATGTAAACCCCTTATCTGTCCCCAAAAATATTCAGTCAAGTTTATTAAATGCAAAAACATCTCTTTTGTGTATGTATGGATCTTGACTAGAGAGGTGTGTTTCACATAAAAGTTGGTATGAAGTTCAACAGGCAGCATAAGTTCAATGTACACTACAGAGTGAGATGACCCACAAACTGAACCAGACCCAGTAACATATGAGCATAAGTACATCCAGAGTTCAAAGAAACCTAAGGGATTGCTTTGACTTTCTACAGAGCCTAGAATAATGGCTTCAAGGTACTCCTAACGTAATCTCACGGGCAAGGATAACTCCTTTGCACATTCTGTACACAAGACTTTACTAAACACTGGAAAAAACAAAAAAGAAATAAACACACCATGTAACACCAAACTCAATTGTCTGGTTATGACTTGCTCACCAGAGCTCCCAGTCCTCTGTCCACTTGCCTCACCTTAGACCTATCATTTAGGGGATTACACCTGGACACGATTGTTCCCATTAAGAGGCTTTCTACCCCAATTAACAGAAAACCCACTCCAAGCCTTGAACAATGAAGTTGACTAGCATAACCAGAAGTCTAGACATATTCAGGCATATGATCAAGGTTCTTGCCTGATTTTCTTGCAGTTTTTGAGAGTCAATATGTAATAGATGTAAAGGTCTGGAAAAAGGCAACGAAATGTTTCATGAGCTGTTTCTTTAAAACCCCTCCTTTTTTTGGGAATTAAAACTTGCATTCCTTCCTGAGGCCAGTGATCAAAGGGGCAGAAAAGTGTTCTTTGATGTTTGTTTTCTATTACCTTACAACCACAGGAAATGGCTCAATAGAATTGTCTGGACAAGGGTCACAAGATCATTGTCACTAGAGATAAGGTTGTGATAACCCAAGACTAAAACCAATGATTACAGATAAGTAATAACGCCCGAAGCTGTGACATGTGACACCAGTCACGTAGACCTGAACCCAACCTCTGAAAACCCGCCCTTTAAAAAACCCTGTTCTTCTGCTTAAAGGCAGGATGGTGGTCTTTGAGACTCTAGTCTGCTGCTCTCCTCATTTGCCAGCAAACTAATAACTTACCTTTCCTTTTTCCTCAAACCACCTGTCCTCGTTCTTCATTCTCATTGATTTGGCCTTGGGGACAAGTACCGAGCTTTTGGTAACACATTCTCCTGCGTGTGTAGGTTTCATTTGCAGGCTAGCTTCCCTCAAGGACACAAAACGGCTGCTAGCAACAAATGAGGCAATGGGCTTCTTTGCCTACATTCAATATGGATGAGTGAGATTGATTTTCCATTGCTATCACTCAAATAAGGGGAAGAACTTTCCCCAAAGCTTTCAATAACTCAAATTTCACTAGCCAACATTGGGGTGCATTTCCATTCCTAAACCATTTGCTGGCCAGGGATGGGATTACATGATAGGTTTATCTTAACCAGTCCTCACTTTTTGAGCTGAGGATGGAATTAGCTTTTCCTTAATCCCAAAGACTGGGTAGGATAAGGACAGACACCAGACCAAAACTGGAGATCTATGAGAAGGAAGATTTGGGAAATGGATTATAGAAAGGTACCAAGAATATCCACTGTATATATTTTCTACCTTCCTTAAATTCTTATACAATTCTCCCCTTGCTTTTTGTGATCCCACTGCACTGGCCTTCTTTCAGATCTTCAAACATGCTTAGCTCCTTCCCACCCACGATCTCTGCTCAGGCTATTCCCTTAGCCTCGAATTCTCTTCTCCCACTCCCTTTCCTGGTTAAATACTACTCATTTGTGGACTTTCCACTTAAAAGTCATTTCTTTGGGTAAAGTCTTCCCTCAGCTCCATACTACGTCATGTGCTTCTTCTTCCAACTTGAACTAACTTAAGCAAAAGGAGAACACAGTCAACTCTCATTATGTTCTATAAAGTTGTCAGAAACTCTGGTGTTAGTGAATACTGAGCCATTGTTCCTAGGGGAAATACAAGCTTTCGTTCCAG
Organism: Lepilemur ruficaudatus; assembly: GCA_963574885.1. Taxonomy (NCBI): domain Eukaryota; kingdom Metazoa; phylum Chordata; class Mammalia; order Primates; family Lepilemuridae; genus Lepilemur; species Lepilemur ruficaudatus. The sequence goes on from CAUYRT010022854.1 coordinate 13,960, forward strand.
AAAGTCTCTAGTCGCAACATTTTCATCAACTGTTCACTCCATAACCTTGTTTTGTGTGTGTTTTGGTTTAAAGACACTTTATTTAACATATAGTGTTGATTCCTTAACCTTGAACTCACGGCCAACAGCACTCTAACTCATGCCCGAACAAAGCTTATCTAACACACGTGTTTTCTCCATAAGGCACATCGCAGCCTTCTGTTGCTTAGGAATACTAGACAGCACTTCAGCACTATGCTTGGAGACATTTTCAACAGCAAAGTCACCAACAGAAAACAGGACAATGTGAAAAACATGGCACTGAATAGATCTCGAAAGGATACTTGTTTACAGTATTGAAGATGGAATGAGAAGTCAGAACATGTCCTTGTTTTACCCTGTTCTAGCTGGGAAACTGTGCATCTGGTAACTCAAATTTTTCAACACTGCTGTGCATGTTGGCAAATTGACCATAAAAGCACTGTGAGTATTGGTTTGGGGGTTACAAAGAAATTTCAGTGTGTAGGCAAATTTGCAAATATGGAGTCCATGAACAGTGAGGATCGGCTCTGTGTGTGTGTGTGTGTGTGTTTGTGTGTATTACTGACTGCTACTATTATATACTACTATACTACTACTAAACACACACACATATACATATATTAACACATGTATATGTATGTCTTCATTTACTATGATTGCTATAACAATATTACTGCAATCTCAGTGGCTTAATACAACACAACTTAACCCTTTTACAGTTCTGGAAGGCAGAAGTTCAAAATCGGTTTCACTGGGCTAAAGTCAAGGTTTCAACAGAGCTGGTTCCTTCTGGAGGCTCCTGGAAAGAATCCATCTCGGTGCCTTTACCCAGTTTCTGGGGGTACCTGTGCACCTTGGCTTGTAGCCCCTCCCATCGCTACAACATCAAGCTTCTGTTGTCACATCTGCTGTTATGCACTCTGATCTCCTGCCTTCCTCCCGGACAGATCCCTGGGATGACAGTCAGGGCCCCAGATAACCCAGGACAAGCTCCCACCTCTGGACCCTTAACTTAATCACACGGACAAAGTCTCTTTTGCCATGTAAGGTGACATTCACAGGTTTTGGGGACTAGGACATGGTTATTGTGGGGAACAGTTATTCAGTCTACATACATAATACACTATATTACACCCACACATACACTCACATATATACACACATACGTACGCATACACTTCCACGTATATACACATACTCACACACATACAACATATACACATGTACATACATATATAAATACTCACACATATATACACACTCACACATATATGTATGTACATACTTACACATGTGCATAAACATGTACATATACACATACACACATATACATATACTCACACATATACTAACACACACACACACATACATACACACAGATTTCTATCCTGAACCATTTGAGAGTACATTGCATATATCATGCCCCTTTATCCTTAAATACTTCAGTATGTATTTCCTAAGAGTGAGGACTTTCTCTTATGTAACTATAATTAGCAACTACAGGAAATTTTAAATAGATACAATACTTTAATCTATTGTTGCATGCTAATTTTGTCAGCTGACACGATACCACTCTTTATAGCTGCATTTTTCCTTCAGTACAGGAGCCTGTCTAGGATCATGCATGACATTTAGTTGTCACATCTCTTTATCTCATTTAGTCTGGAAGATATCCTTAGCTTTTATGTACCTTTTATGATGTTGACATTTTTGAAAAATCAGGCCTTAAAAAAAAAGAAGTTTCTCAGTTTAGATTCTGGCAACTCCAGCCAGAATGTTACACCAATGACATTGCATCTTTCTCAGGACATCTCATTTGGAGGGCACGTTGTCCATCTGCCTGTCATGGTGACATTAACTTTGATCACCCTAAGATATGCCCCCAATTCTCCACTTTATAGGTTTTTTTTTTTTTGTAACGAATAAGCAATCTATTGGATTTAAACCATGCAAATTTCCTGCACCTCATCCATGGATTTAGCATCCACGGATGATTCTTGCCTGAACCAACCTTCACTGCTGCAAAATGACGCAGTGGGCCACCAAAACTGTCTCTGGACATTGCTGAAGGATTCTTGCTTTTTCCTAATGGTTTATATTTACTTTGGCTCTCAAACTGTCCCAGATTTGGCCAGCAGGAGCCCTGCAGAGGGACGTCCTCCTGGTGTCTCCCCTTCCTTGCTTCCTGCCGTAACGAGGTGCGCCCCGCCCAGCTTGCAGCACCCGGCCAAGCCCTGGCTCGGCCATTTCTCCAAGGACCTGACACAGTTGTTCCAGCACAGCTTTATTAACAAGATGGTGTCTAAATGTATCAATAAAACCAACGATTTTACTCTGCACCTGGGAACATTTGGGTGTTGCTGGACTATCTGCTCTTCCTGGCCTCACCCCACCTTGTCATTCCCCTTCTTTCCTGGCTATTCCCGAGCCTGGTCCTGCTCCCGGCCTGGCGCCGGCCTTCTGCTCTGTGCGTGGGCACGGGCAACAGGCGGACAGCGGGTGGGCCAGCGCTGTCTGCTTTCCACCATGTTCGGTCATATTTTTGGAAACTCCCAGTTTACAGGACCAGTGCTCTAACCCTGAGCTATGGAGCACCATGCAGGAAGCTCCAAGTCTAAAGCTTGCTTTTTAGAGTGTATCAAAACAACTCCACGAAGACAGGGTGTTAAAATGCTCCTACCTTGAAATGGGAAGTGGCCTCCTGGAGTTGTGTGCAAATGCCACTGTCATACGTAGCGTGTCCCCCGGTTCCCACCCCCACTCCCAGCAGCCCGAGTCTGCCTGGTTTGCATCCACCCTGAATCCTGCCCTGCCCCTTCCATGTCAGTCTACTGCCCTTTGTGTCCCACGTGGGGACATTCTGGCAGGAATTTATGATTTTAGTGTTCTAAGGGCAAGGACTCACCCATGGCTCTCTTGGCCCCTGTCCCCTGCAGGGAGGCCTGGCCTATCAGAGCTGGGCCCTGGGGCTCCTCGGGGGCTGGTGCCAAGTCCCTCAGGACTCCCTCCCATCCCCATAGTGGGGAGCTGACACAGGACAGGACTCCTCTGCCCTGTGGCATCTCCTTCAGTGCCATGTAGTGACCATCCCTTTCCTTCCTCCTGACCTGTTAGATAACGTGGAGCGCCAGCCCACGGGAGCTGCTACTCTGCATCCTAACAGTGGACACCAAGTGAGAAGTCACTCAGCAGCTGCCGCTTGAGGAGCTCCTGGCCCCTCCATCCGCATGCCCCAGGGCTGAGCTCAGCTGACCCTGGCTGTGCAGGTGAATATTTAACTGAACTCTCTAAACTACGTTTCTTGAACACAGAGGTTCTATCTTTTTATTTCTCCAACTTTTTATTATTAAAAATAAAAAACATAGAAAAAAAGTTGGAAGGATGGTTACAATGGGCACCTGCAAGACCCCCACCTGGATTCAACTATTGTTCATAATTTGTTCCATCTGCTTTGTTGACATAGGAACATAGATCAGTAGATATTTTTACTGGCCCTTTGAATGTGAGTTGCAGGCATCATGACATTTCTCACTGGAATACTTCAGCATGCGTCTCCTAAGAATAAGAATAAGGTGAGTCTCCTGTGAAACCGTTATCACATCTAAAAAATTAACAATAATTGTTCAATATCTTCTAATACCCAATTCATTTTCAAATTTCACTGACTGTCGAAGGACTGTCCTTGACAGAGGTTTTCTCATTCTAGACCAGGATTCGTTCAAGTTGGCCTTTGGTTGCTGGGTCTCTTTCATCTCTTTCTTTTCTGATGATATTAGCTTCCTGTGGAGCAAGCCAGATGTCCTGTAAAAGCAGAGGCCATTTTCTTGTCACCCCTATGTACTGGGTGCATGCTGGGGGCCCCAGAGGCCAGCCCTGTGCTGACGAGCTGGGCAGGCAGCCCCCGTGGGGCAGACGTTCCCACTGAGCATGGCTCAGCCCGCCTCCTGCTCCCTCCACACGCAGATGCCTGCCTGGCATCCCGTTCCCACCCACCGTGCCTTCATGCCCACGGCGATGCTGGTTGACAGTCCACACACTCATTCCTTGGGAGGTTTAATCTGTTTTATTGAATTTTCAGATTCTCAAATCAATACCCATAATAATGCCCAGCAGAAATAAAATCCCTCTCCAGGTGTTTTGCCAAACAGTTGATATTTACACATATAAGTTTTCTCTCGATGGCTTCCAACAGCTCAGTAAGTCTTGCCAAAGCAATACACCTCCCGCAGTAGCCAGTGTGGGGGCTGGGACTCTGCTGGCTGTACCTTCAGGGGTCCCATCCCATCCCTCAGCCTGGTGGCAGGCCTGGGATGGGAGCTCAGGAAGCTACTTTCTGTGGGTTCTGGTTCAAGTCACTAAGCTCATTTGTAAAATGAGGGACATCAGAGTAATAAGACCTCTCTGCATCAGATGGGACAGTTACTGTGCCAGCCTGGCCCCCGTCTGCCTGGCCATGCTGGGGTGGACCAGGAGAGACAACTGGGGCAGGGGCAGGAGCTGCTGCCAGCCAGATTCTCTGTCCCTCTCAGTGAGAGAAGGTGCTAGCTGGCAGGAGGTCTCGAGACGGAAAGCTGTGTTGGGGCCCTGCAGTGGCTGAAAGCAGACTGGACGGGGTCTGGAGAGAGAGCAGCAGGGGAGGGTGACCCCAGCAGAAGAGAATAGGGGGCAGCAAACTGTGAGGCTCCCAGAACACCACCTTTGTGGAGAGCCAGGCCTTTGAGGGGCAGCCACTTGCCCCTGGAGAGCCTTATGTCCCTCATGGGGACCAGATCTGGCTGGTTGGAGAAGGTACATTCCCCTCCAAACCCACCAAACATCACTGCCTGGAAGGCTGTCGAGTTTAAGATGAGTCAATGTCTACACAGTGCCCAGCATGTAGAAGGAGCAGAGGGTGTCTGCCTGGAGTGAGAAGCTTTACTCACCTGGGGGGATTGGAAGGCAACTGCCGGGCCATGGGAATGTCCGGCTGCGCTGTGGTCTCCTGGCCGTAGCCCCTTTGTGAGAGTTGACCATCCTTCCTGCTGCCTTTGCCCCCCATTCAGCAGCCCCAACAGACCACACTATTGCTGGTGGGTACGTGGGAGCAGAGCTGGACACCAAGCACCTCTCGAGATACCCCCCAGGAGGCTCGGTGCCGGACAGCAAGGGCCCCCGTGGGGCCCAGCGTGACCTGGAGGCACACCCATGGCTGGGCCTTACGTGCCTACCATGTGGAAGTGGATGAGGTAGTCAGGCATCTTGGAGGAAGCAGGAAGTGAGCTGGGCTCTAAACAACCAGGAAGCAACCGGTTGAACTGATGGCCCAGGGATCCTGAGAATGATCTGTGCTAGGAGTGGAATCTACCAGGAAATCGATGTTTCCAGGAGGCCAGGAAGGGGCCCTGTTCATCCTACCCTCTCAGCAGCAGATGCCCAGCAGAGGTGCCCGCAGGACCAAGGGCAGGCGGTGGGAGGGGTCCACTCTAGTCACAGGCTGATTGGAAGTGCATGGTCTATGAAAAATTTAGAGATAACAATAAAACAGACTAAGATAATAGTGGGTCTGCTTTTTGTTGTCAACCTGCACCAGAAAGTCTAAACAATGTCAGTGGTAAGATATTCCTCTGAGAAAAAGTTTTCCTGTTGGTTTACGTTCAAAACAATTGCTGTGGTTGAGTTTTTGTAATGCATATGTAAGCTTCAAATGAGCATGCTTTTATTAATCATCCTTTGATAAACATTGGGTTCTAGGTGGAGGACAGTTTGAGGGCTCGCAGTCTGCCTCTGGCTTGCACAGACCCAGCTACACCCGTTGCAAGAGCATGGTCCAGGATTTGGAAACATTCGGCCTCCTTTCAGGCGCAATTCACGTTTCCAGTGGCTGCTGCAACACACTGTTCAAGGGCCGCGATTGTAAAGACAGAGACCCAGTGCCTGGAGTGCTAATCTGTAATGAGAACAGTGAAACAGCCCCAACTGCTAGGTGCTGTGTTTGTGTTGCTAAGTGCAGGTTTCAGTTCATATGTAAACTATTTGGCAGGATTTAAATAATACCTTTAAAATCTAAATGCAAATTTTAAAGTGTTAGTTGGCTACTTTAAAACTCAATAATAAACCAATAAAATAAAACACTACCTCATTGTATGATTCAGTAAGTGCCTAAACTGTACAGATGTAAGCTTTGCAGATGTTTTGGCTGTCTTCAAATTCAGTTATTAGTTATGAGACAATTAATTACATAAAATAGTACTACTTCAGCCTGGAACTAAAGGATTAAAGTTCAAACTGTTTGGAAGATATAAAAAATATTGAATAAATTGTTGAATTTTCCCTTTAGATATTGTAACTTTTGTTTTCTTTTTCTTTCTTTTTATTTTTTTCTTTATTTTCTTTATCGCCATGATTATATATATAATTTATATACAAATATCGTATTATACACTATATAAACATATAATTAATATGTCTTACATATAAACATATAATTAATATATTATATCAATAGATTGTATATTATATACTAATATGTAAAACAGTAGAATAAATAAATATTATATATAATTATATATAGTCACAATTAAACATTGCACGTATTTGTTTTCACTGGGGGTGTTCCTTTCTGGCCATGCGTATTTTTCCACTACGGCAAAGGACTTTGCTGCTTAGGGAGGGATGTTACAAAGGGCCTGTCGTGCTGTGAGACACTCTCTGCGCCGCACTCAGGCCTCACAAAGCCAGCTCTCGCCACACCTCCTCTTTGCCAGTCAGGCCATGCTCACTGTATGACCTCGGGCAAGCCAAAAGACTTTCCTGTGCCTCAGTTTCTCTGTCAAAGCACGCTGACAACCACCTCCACAAGGCTACTGGGAGCCCCCAGGCGCTCAGTGTCCAAACTCGAGTTGGCCGAGGTGTAAGGGACAGGCCCTGGCGGCAGAGCTGCCTAGCATGGGCTTGGGCTTTGGAGCAAGGCAGGTCTGGTTTCTCCACTCTCTACCCAGGCGACTGTGGGCAAATATTTATCCTTTCCGAGCCTCAGGTTCCTCAGCTGTAGGAGGTGACCATAAGAGCTTCCTTTGAAGCTTGTGGCGAGGGTTACACAGAATAAGACCTGCCGACAGCCAGGCCCAGCCCTGCCCCAGGCCCGGGCAGGTCTCTGTATGTCACTTTAGGAGGAGAAGCAGCCCCTTGAGAGATGACGGGAGCCTTTGCAGGGGCTGGTGGAGTCGCAGGAGGAGGAGGATCCGAAGTCCTGAGAGGCCAGGCAGCTAAGGAAGACAATCCAGCTCCTATCTCACGAGGAACCTCCCCGAGCTCCACCCACCTCCCGTCTTTCTGCGTGCTCTGGCCCCAGCTGGCCTCCAGGGAGCACAGCCTTGATGCTGCCCCTCACAATCACCGGGGAGCTCTCAAGTAACTCAGAGTCCTGGGCTCCACCCTGAGAGCATCTGATTCCATAGGTGTGAGTTGGCAACTAAGAGTCAGGATTTTTCTATTGAGGTAAAATTCACATAATGTAAAATTAACTGTTTTACAGTGTACAATTAGTATGTTGGCGACGATGTGCAACCATCACTTCTATCTAATTCCAAAATATTTCCATCGCCTTAAAGGGAAACTGTATCCATTAAGAAGTCACTCTCTGTCTCGCGCCTCCCTAGTCCCAGGCACCACGAATCTGCTTTCTACCTCTGTGGGTTTACCTATTCTGAATATTTCATATAAATGGAACCACACAGCATGGGACTTTCTGTGTCTGGCTTTTTGCACTGAGCATAATGGTTTCAAAGTTCATCCATGTTGTAATGTATCAGTTCTTCTTTCCTTTTTATAGCTAAGTGCTATTCTGTTGTGTGGATATACTAACTTTCTTTACATATTCATCAGTTGATGGAAATTTGAGTTGTTTCCACTTTTTGGCTATTGTGAATAGTGCTGCTATGAACATCCATGAATAACATAAGCTTCTGTTCAAATACTTGTTTTATTTGAACACCTCCTTTATGCATGTGCCTGAGAGTGCAGTTGCTGGGTAGCATGGTAGCTCTCCATTCAACTTTTTGAGGAACCGCCAAACTGTTTTCCACAGCAGATGCCCCATTTTACATTTCCGCCAGCAGTGTATGAGGGTTCCAATTTCTCCACGTCCTCACCAGCACTTGTTACTGTCCACCTTTTTGCTTTTAGTTGTCTTGGTGGGTATGAAGTGGGATCTCACTGTGGTTCTGATTTACATTTCCCTGATGACTAAAGACACTGAACATCTTTTCATGTGCTTTTTGGCCATTTGTATTTTTTCTTTGGGGAAATCTATTCAAGTCACTTGTCCATTTTAAAAATTGGATTGCTTATCTTTTTGTTGTTGAGTTGTAAAAACACTACGTATATTCCAGATAATAGAAACTTATCAGACATAATATATGATTTGCAAATACTTGCTCCCATTCTGTAGGCTGTCTTTTTATATTCTTAATGGTGTCTTTTGAAGCACAAAAGTATTTAGTTTTGATAAAGTCCAATTTATTTTTTTCCTTTGGTTGTGTGTGCTTTAGGTGTCATACCTAAGATTCCAGTGACAAATCCAAGGGCATGAAGGTTCATCCTATGTTTTCTTCTAAGAGTTTTATAGTTTTTGTTCTTCCGTTTAGGTCTTTGACTCATTTAGCGTTAAGTTTTGTGTACAGCATGAGGTAAGGGCCGTTCTTTCGCATGTGGATATCCGATTGTCCCAGCACCGCTTACTGAGGAGACTATTCTCACCCCAATCAATGGTCTTGGCACCACTGTTGAAAATTTGTTTATTTCTGGACTCTCAATTCTATTCTATTGATCTACATGTTTATCCTTACACCAGTGCTACCCTGTGTGAATGACCGTAACTTAGTAATAAGTTTTGAAGTCAAGAAACATGAGTCCTCTACCTTATATTTTAAGATTGCTTGGATTATTTGAGTATCCCTTGCAATTTCATATGAGTGATAGGATTACTTTTCTATTTCTCCTCACTGTACTTCTGATTTTAGTCATTTAAATCTTCTCGCTTTCTCTTGGTCCAGCTAACTAAAGGTTTTTCAATTTTTGTCGCTATTTTCAGAGAACCAACCAACCAAGTATATAGTTGGACCATTTAAAAATTTATTCTGCTAATCTTTGCCTTTTGATGATGAGTTTAATCCATTTACATCTAAAGTGATTACTACTAAGGAAAATTTACATTTGTTATTTTGGTCTTTGTTCTCTATGTGTCTTATACATTTTTGTTCCTCAATTCCTCTATTATTGCCTTTTTGTGATTAACTGATTTTTATAGTGTACCATTTCGATTACCTTCTCATTTCTTTTTCTGTATATTTTTTAGTTTTATCCTTAGCATTTACCCTGGGGATTAAAATTACCATCTTTACTGTATAACAATCCGATTTGAAGTAATACTAACTTAGTTTCAATAGTATATGAAAACTCTCACCCTTCACAGCTGTCTCCCCATCCCATGATGTTATTGTCACAAATTACATCTTTATACATTGTGTGCCCATTAACATAGATTTATAATTATTGATTTATGCATTTATATTTTAAATCACATAAAAAAGAGAAAAACTACTATACAAAATTTTAATACTGTTAACTTTTATATTTACCCATGTAGGTAGCTACCTTTACTAGTGTCTTTTATTTCTTCATATGGCTTTGAGTTATTGCCTAGTGTCTTTTCATTTTAACCTGAAGGACTCCTCTTAGCATTTCTTGTAAGGAAAATCTTATAAGGAAAAGTGACAAATTCCTTCAGTTTTTGCTTATCTAGGAATGTCTTAATTTCTTCTTCATTCTTTAAGAATAGTTTTGCTGGATATAGAATTCTTGGTTGGCTATTTTTTTCCCTCTCCCTCTCTCAGCACTTTATATATGTCATCTTCTGGCCTATGTGGTTTCTGATGAGAAAACTGGTGTCAATATTACTGAGAATCTGTGGTCTGTGATGAGTCTGCTCTCACTTGCTGTTTCAAGATGCTCTTTTGCTTTTGTCCTTTGCCAATTTGACAATATGAGTTTATTCTGCTTGGAGTTTGTTGAGTTTTTTTGATGTATAGAGTCATGGCTTTCATCACTTTGGGGAGTTTTTGGCCATTATTTCTTCAACTATTGTTTCTGTCTCATTCCTCTCCCTTTGGAACTCACATTATCATAGGTTTATAAGACTGATGGTGTTCTACACATCTCCAGGCCTCTTTCTGTTCATTTCTCTTCATTCTTTTTTCTTTCTGCTACTCAGCCTGGATAATCTCACTTGACCTACTTTCAATTTTGTTGATTTTTTTCTTCTCCTGTTCGAATACACTGCTAAACCCCTCTAGTGAAATTTTTATTTCAGTTATTATACTTTTCAGCTCCAGAATTTCTATTTGATTCATTTTATAATTTCTATCTCCTTACCAGTATTTTTTATTTGGTGAGGCATCATTCTCCTGGTTTCCTTAAGTTCTGTGTCTATAGTTTCATTTTTAATATATTTAAGTATATTTAAGAAAATTTATTTAAAATTTTTGTCTAGTAAGTCCAATGACTGGGCCTCTCATGGAAAGTTTCCATTAATTTATTTTTTCCTGTAAATGCACCATACTTTCTTATTCTTTACATGCCTTCTAATTTTTTATTGAAAACTGAATATTCTGAATATTATAATGCAGCAAAACTGGAAATTAGATTTTCCCCAGCCCCAGGGTTTGTTTTGCTGCTTGTCATGGGTTGTCATTGTGTGCTTGTTTAGTGACTTTTCTAAGCTATTTTTGTTAAGCCTGTATTCTTTGTCATGTGTGACCACTGAAATCTGTTGTTCCATTAGCTTAGTGGTCGACTAGTGTTTTGACAAAGTTTCCTTAAATGCTTGGAGCCAAAAAAGGGAAAAAATAGAAAAAGGAAAAGATACTCTCCCAGACTTTGAAAATTGGCTGTGTTGTGGCACTTCTTTAGGATTTAGCCAGGCCATTTCCCACTGTGCCTTAGCATCCACTTTTTGTTTGCAGGGAGCCTGAAGACCAATGGAGGTGAAATCATAGGGTCTTTACAAGCCTTTTCTTAGCATGCATCCAGCCTTGGTCATGTATGTGACCTTCTCAATAATCCAGTATATATGGGAGCTTTTAAAAGCCAATGTTTCCCTATGTATCTCCTTTCCTGATCTATTCCTTCCCAGGCTTTTGGTCTGTATATTGCTTGTCCCAAATCTTGCCCCTTGTCCCAGGCTGCTGCTGCCCATACTTGTGCCTTTAAATGCTTTTGGCAAACACTATCCAGGAAGCTACCTCGGCCCTGGAAATGCTTTGAGTTGGGTGAAACAAGGGCAAACCCTGAACCTTCAGGGAGCTGTCAGACAGGTCCAAACACAATCACAATTCTTTGAGAATTAGGTCCATATTGCCCCCTCTGGCACACGCCATCTGTACTAGGAGTGAGGGTTGCTGTCTTCATGGCCATTGGCTAATGGGAAGTGGGGCATGGGGGGCAGGCAGTTTAAAATGCCACAGTGCTTGCTTACCAAAAAGCAGGAGCTTCTGTCTTCACCAAGACTTCTCCTGTGATATAGACAGAATGTTTCTGTTCCCCCAGTTCATACGTTGAAGCCCCAACTCCCTACGTGATTGTGTTAGGAAGTGGGGCTTTGGGGAGGTAATTAGGTCTTGAGGGTGAAGCCCTCTTGAGTAGGATTAGTGCCCTTATAAGAAGAGGCATGAGAGAGATGATCTTTCTCTCTGCCATGTAAGGACACAGCCATTTGCGAACCAGAAAGTCAGCCGTCACCAGGAACTGAATTGGTTGGCAACTTGATCTTGGACTTTCAGCCTCCAGAGCTGAGAGAAATAAATTTCTGTTGCTTAAGTCACGCAGTCTATGGTATTCATTATAGCAGCCCAAACAGAGTAAGCTGCCCTGGTTGCTGTAAGATTTTGACTAGATTCCAGAGTTCGGCAAAAGTTGGTTCTGATAGTTTTTCATCAGATCATGAGTTGCTCTTGTGTAGAGGTGGAGCCCTGGCATTTCCTACCAGGCCATTTTCACTGACGTCACTCTTAGGCCAGTATATTTCAGCATGGACCCCAGGTCATTGCCCCATCAGTAATGTCTGGGAGGCATGTTCCATGGAGCCCATCATGGGCACCCCCACTTGTCTGGCTCCTCATTGTCTCTCCTCCCCAAGTACTTGTTCAGTGGTGTGGTATCGAGGCCCTTGCTCTTCATGGTCAAGGTCCTCTGGACCCTTTTTTAGTTGTTAATGTCCCTCTTTAGACATGGCCCTGCAGACTGTCCACTACACCACACTGTGGCCTGGCCAGCCCCAGGAGGGCAGCTGTCCCTCCTGTGAGTGCATTCTTTGTCATGCAGCCCAAGGCAGCTGTGCTGTCACTGGCTGCCGAGCCTCTCTGCTGGTGACTCCCACCATGCCCAGGGCTTTTCCACATGGACTGCTGTCAAGGTCATGCCTCCACCCCACGGGATTGGCCTATGAGAGTCCCACATTTAGAACAGTTGCTTTTCCTGCTGTTTATCTGAGTGATTAAAAATGCGGACCAGGGGAGAGTCAGAGCCAGAGCCCTGCAGGACATGACAAGAGTCCCAATCAGTTGGATGGCCTTTAGCAAGTGTCTTAGACCCTGAGGCAAGGAGTTTATTTGGGAGGTGAAGCCAGGGAGCACAGTGAGGGGTGGGGAAGGGCACTAGGGAAGGGAAGAGGAGCCGGTAGAGTCTGCTCATGAGAGCGTCACAGCCATGGGCAACCAGGTCATCCCACTGGGGACCTTGGGGACACTTCTCAAATACTCACAAGGGTTGAGGAAGCTGTCCTTCATTGGTTGAGATTGCTCCGAGGCATCTACTTCTGGCCTTCCCTAACTTGGGCCTAGACCACACCTGTGGCCAGAGATTTCCCTCAGGAGACCCAGGAAGCCATTGGCATGTGTGGGAACTGACCACTTGGGACCTCCAGGGTGTGCCAAGTGGGCATGAATGGGAGCCTAGCAGTATCTGTAGCAGTGTGGGGACATTTATGGAACTCCTACTGCGTGTCAGGTAGAGATAGAGCGGTGCTCAGGAGGTGGGACTTATCTTCTAGTGGGGACACGGGTAGCAGGCAGTAACTGAGCAAGAAAGCAAGAAGACAAGATGGCATCATGTTGTGAGGAGGGCCACCAAGGAAACAAAGCAAGACCAGGAGACATGGTGCCTGGGAGGACTGGGCTGGGTCCTGTAGATCGGGTGGGGGGACATGCTCTCTGAGATGGGGAGCTTGAACTGAGGGCCCCAAGGAGGCAGCAGTGGTAAACTCCAGGGCACAGTGGCCTGGGCAGAGGGAACGAAGCTAGCAGCCCAGGGCAGAACTAAGTTTGGTGTGCCTGAGAAATAAAAAGGTCAGTTTGTGAGTAAGCAGTGACATAGCCACACAATGAAACACTATGGAGCTGGAAAAAAAAAAAAAAAGAATGAGAAAGATCTCTGTGAAGTGATGTGAGTCATTTTCAGGATGTACCATTTCCAGAACATTCTCTGTCCCTGGGAGTGTACTAGGCCCATGTCAGGGCAGTGCTGAAGAATATCTATAGTTAACATACACAGGCATCCACTCATTTGTGCAAAAGGAATGTAGGAAGGATAACCCAGAACTGAAGAGAGTGGGCAGGGATGGAAAAAAGGAGTTTGGAAAGGAGGAAGGATGGGTGGAGTGGGGCAGCCAGTAAGAGGACACCTCCCTGAGCATGTCTCTTTGATCAGTTCTGATTCTTGGAATCATAGTAATGCTTCACATAATCTTCACATACCCAGAAAACAAACGCATAATGGAAACCAATGAGGATGGGGGCCCAAGGTGGAATACAAGCAACGTGAACTTAGCTGTCTTACCAACGAATAGCATAAACACACCGAAGGGTGTGAGGAAGAAAAGATATAATCTAAGTGACCATGGAAAAGAGTATCTTGACTGGATATGGTAAGGCTAAAGACCAAAAAAGTGAACACAGATGCTGTGACCTAGTTATTACATATGTTTCTTACAAGGGCATGATTGGCGATTCTGAGACACCTTGTGTGCGCGCTGCAGTCAAGCAAATAAATAAGTTGTAGCTGGTGACAGCGGCTCTCTCACTGCTGGGGAAGGTGCAAATAGGGAAAACAGGGAAGGCTAAAATGAACCTTGTGATGCTGGATTAAAATAGGAAGTGTTAATATGAACTCATGATATATAATATAGATACAGAGATAAACACAGATGTGTATATGCGCATGGATGAGTACACACACTTGTACTTCCTGGCTCTATCTGATGAGAGGCCTGAGCCAATGGCACCCAGTGGCAGAAGCAGAGCCAGTGTCCAGAGCTTAGTTTCTAGGCACCATTCTCCAATTGAAGGAACCAGGGACTCTGGAGACACGGTCGATTCTAGGGCTGAGGCAGGGAAAATACACGATGAGCTTGGTGGTGCTAGAAAGTAAAGAAGTTCTCAAAAAGAGACAGAAATCGACACAGAGAGAATGACGGGGGTGGGGGATCAAAAAATAATTGGAGCAACAAAATAAATAATGACGATATTAGATTTTAACCCAAATAATAAAACAAATGTCCACTTGCCCATACTGGTGTAAGTAAATAATCAAGTAAATAAATAAATGGGGAAGAGCTCTTCCTTACAACAGAATTCCAATTAATAAGAAAGAGAAAAGAGGGAGACAGAAAATCTCCACGAAGCAAACACCACAGCGATGATTGCTGCAGACAAGATTCACCGGTAGATGCTGAAATTTGGGAAAACCAGGATTGGCATAATCTCAAAGTGTGTCTCCCAGCATAACAGCTACGAAGGGAACGGTAGTGACTTCCCAGTGGAGAAACCCACCCAACACCCACCTGACCGAATGGTCACGGTCCGCAACACATGATGCGACACGTCAGCGCCACGGATCTCCGGGTACAAGGCGCTGGGAAGGACGCGTCATTTCTGTTGTGCTCTTTTGCCAAGAATGCGTAACCGAATCCCAATCACGAGAAATTGAGGGACACCCTTCAAAAGGGTCAAGGTCAGGGAAGACTGACGGAGATTAGGGAATAAGGAGAAACAGCAGCTAAGAGCAGTGCAGGATCCGGGTAAGGTCCTGGAAGAGCAAAAAGACATCAGGGAGAAAACGAGTGGCGTTCAAGTAAGGTCTGCGGTTCAGTTACCAGCATCCTACCACTGTTAATTTTTTGGTTTTGATAATTGTATTATGGCTGTTTAAGTTGTCAAAAGCAGGGGGCCTGGAGAAGGGGTGGGGGAGAACTCTCTGTACTACTTTTGCGACTTTTCTGTAAGTTCAAAATTAGATCAATACAAAAAGTTAAACAAACAAAAAGGTCAGTTTGGTTAGCAGGACTGAGGGCAGAGGGGAGCTGGAGAGGGGGCCCACAGGGCAGGGGAGGGCTGGGTCACTCCAAGTCCTGTGGGCCACGGCGGGAGCGTGGGTTTGTTCCAGGGTGAAGGTGCCATAGGAGGGCACTGGAGCCGGCAGTGGTGCCGTCTGCTCGGTACTTTAGGACGATTGCTCTGAGCAGTGGGATGTAGGGAGGCAAAGAGCATCAGTGGACGCAAGAGGGAGGGAGGCAATCAGGCTGTGTGTAGACTTTTGGGATAGAAGTGACAGGTCTCAGTGGTGGACCGGGTGTAGAATGTGACCCAAGGAGAGAATATTCAAGGGTTGTGTATTAATGTGGGTCTCCAGAAAAGCAGAGCAATTGTGCCCCCGTCATCTGTGTTCCGCTTTCTGGGGTTTCAGTTACTCATAGTCAACCATGGTCCTAAAATATTAAATGAAACATTCACTAAACAAGCAATTTATAAGTTTTAAATTGCATGTTGCTCAAAGCGATGAAATCCTGTGCGTCCTGCTCCAACATCCCCAGGCGAATCCTCCTCTGTCCGGGGAGTCCATGCTGTCTGTGCGGCTCTGCCCTGGCCCCTCAGTAGCCGTGTCAGTTTCATATTGACTGTTGCAGCACCGCAGCTCTCGCGTTCCAGTAACCCTATTTTACTTAATAATGGCCCCAGAGTGTGAGAGTACTGTGCCTAATTTATAAATTAAACGTCGTAGGTATGTACGTACAAAAGAAAACATAGTATATATAGGGTTCAGTAGTTTCTGCAGCTTTAGGCATCCACTGGGGGTCTTGGACTGTATCCTCTGTGGATAAAGGGGGACGTGTGTGTGTGTGTGTGTGTGTGTGTGTGTGTGTGAGAGAGAGAGAGAGAGAGAGAGAGAGAGAGAGAGAGAGAGAGATTATGATGAATTGAAGTCCCCAGAACTGCAGTGGGCAATTGGGAGACCCAGAAGAGCTGTTGGTATAGTTCCATTCCAAGTCTGAAGGCCTGAGAGCCAGGAGAGCTGAGTGTGGGTGTTCTAGTACACCATCTAGTAAGCTCCAGGAATACAAAGAATCTAAGCGCAAAGGCAGATGGCTAAAGTATCAGCTGGAAGATGGTCAGGCAGAGGGAGAATCCTTTCTTACTCCCTCTTGTTGTTCTATTCAAGCCTTCAACTGGTTGGATGAGATCCACCCCACAGAGGACAGCAATCTGCTTCACTCAGTTAATCAAATATAAATGTCATCCAGAAACACCCAGAATAATGTTTAACCAATTATTTGGGCACCCTATGGCCCAGTCAAGTTGACACATAAAATCAGCCACCGCAGATGGCACTTGGGTTCTTGCACCGTCAGCTGCTGAATGACGGGGCCACTTACGGAGATGAGGAGAAGACAGTTTGGGGATGAGTATTGGATTGGAGGTGCTGATGAGACCCCCAAGGGAGAGTCACACACGAAGTCGAACATGAGTCTAGAGTTCACGGGGGCACCTCTGAGAGATATCAGCAGGGAGATGGCACTAGAAGCCTTGAGCTTGCACGTGCACCCCTGGGTGGGAAAGCAGAAGGACTGCTGCGGAAGGAGCCTGGGAGCCTCCACCACTCGGAGCCGGGGGCTGGGGGAGAGCCGGCAACACGACCAAGAAGGAATGGCCCCGAGTAAGACCATTCACTGTCTGAGATGAGGGTCTCCCAGCTGCAATCCACTGACCTCAAGAGTCA
Organism: Lepilemur ruficaudatus; assembly: GCA_963574885.1. Classification (NCBI taxonomy): domain Eukaryota; kingdom Metazoa; phylum Chordata; class Mammalia; order Primates; family Lepilemuridae; genus Lepilemur; species Lepilemur ruficaudatus. Next base: position 31,066 of record CAUYRT010022854.1, read on the forward strand.
TCTGACCCACGCTGTCTGCCTCGTTCAGTCCACATCAGTCCGATGCATGTTTCAGAGTGTCCTATGTGTCAGGGCCCATGCTCGGTGGCCAACGGGGACAGCAACTCTAGGCAGATGCCCTCGGTGCCCAGGTAGAAAACTCTCACTAATTCCAGCATTAATTCAACAACCAGTGATTGAGCCCTGACCACGGTGCCGGCTGCAATCGAAGGAGCCCCAGGAATGCAAAGTGGAATGAAATGTGGCCCTGCTTGCTTTCCAGGTGCTCAGAGTCTAGTGGGAAGACAGGCCTAAAACGGGTGTTTCAGCAAAATGCAGCAAATTCTCTCATGGGAGACTTTATCATTTGTTCTGCTGAGAGCTAGACCTACCTAGGGAGAAAGGAATCCAGGTTGGTTTGGCAGGAACTGACCACCCTGGTCACCTGCTCCTTCCAAGAAAAACCTCATTGTCAGCATGTGATGCAAAGGCCATATCCAGAAGGAAATGAGTCATTTTATTTCATTGCATTTTGATAGTCAACATATTTAATGGAGCTGTTCTTGTTTTCCAATTCTGGTAAGCCAGGCAGACAAAATTGAGCGGACACAGAAGTAGCTACATGTGTGCACGCAACACACACACACACACACACACACACTCTCACACACTCAGAGGCTGTTTTCTGGCTTCCAAATTTCTTAAGTGTTAGGTCATTTTCCTCCCTGGCCAAATGGCTGTCTGCAGAATGCTGGGGCGGCCCATAAATCGCCTGGCCCGTAATATAAAACATAGCCCATATTGACAGCTCGTAAACCGGGGCCCAGTGTCACTCGCGCCGCGGAGGCAATACAGGGCACGGGGGAATTACCTCCAGCTCCAGCAGCTGGCTGCGCTGCAGGGACACCGGCAGTGCCTAATGGGTTCTCCTCCCCACCGTGTAAAGCTCTGCCTTTAGACATGACTCTTCCATGCCCCACAGCAATTTCTTTTGGGGAGAGAGGCAGCTCCCTGAAAGAGCCACAGTCCCTGAATTCCAGCCTGGCGCTGGAGTCACAAATGCCCACATAAGAGGGAAGTGCCATGTTTGGCTCCCCGGAATCTCCCCACACGTGTAGCTGAGGCTCGTTTCCCTAAGGCCGGCTGCTGCTACAAACTCCCTGGCCCTCGCCACCCCCCATTACCCCTTCTAGCCAGCGCCATTGTGGACGACTCTGGCCCAGCCAGAGCAGCCCCCTGAGCAACCCAGGCCCTCAGAGGTGATCACCATCCTCGGAGGGTCCTCAGGGTCTCTCTAGGCACCCCACTCCCCGGTGACCGGCTATCCCAAAACTTCTCCACCCTTCTCGGGCCTCTGACCACCCCTGCCCCAGCAGACCACTGCTGTGCCCATGTCGTGGGGAAGGAGAGCTCTCTTTAATTGCTAGAGGTGCACCTATAAGCCACCTCCTGCTCCGCTCCTCTTTCCTTCCCTTCTGTCACAACAGGGCATTGTCCGTCCTGCTGTCTGAGGGCAGCCGTCCCACCACACCTCCCCAACCCTCGTTGGCTCCCACCACACACCCAGGTTATCCCCACCCCCACTGGTCTATTTGGCATTTCCCCTAGCTACCAGATCAGCTCAGCTACTCCTGTCCATGCTTAAGTCTTTCCCATTGAAAAAGAAATCACACACAAAAACTCTCCCACTGTTCTCTTTTTGTTTTCCGTTTGCAGGCAAACTTCTGAGAAGAGGCGTCTCTCCTCGCTTCCATGTCCCACCTCCCGCTCTCCCTGTCTCCTCAGGCTCCTGCTCCACCACGGGCCGACATGCCACCTGCCCCCGTCACCAATGAGCTCACTCAGCAAGTGTAAAGTAAGCGGTGAGTTTGAAACTCATTTGTGCTATGGGAAAAATGCAGCAGGTAAGGAGATGGGTGGTTAATTTTAAGTAGGTTGGTCAGGACAGCAAAAGACCTAGAGGAGATGAGGTCTGAGTAGTGTGAATATCTGCAGGAACAGCATGCCAGGCAGGGGAATAGCTGGTGCAAAGGCCCTGAGGCAGAGAGTGCCGGGAGTACACTTGGGACAGCGAGGAGGCCAGTCGGATGAAGTGGCCAGTTGGAGCACCAGAGTGGGCAAAGAGAGCTCTGATCTGATCATTTCATGGAGCAAACTCCTCCCCACCCCCCAGCAGACTCACGCCACCACTCTTTAACAACCAGTGAGCCAAATTGTGCTGGTGTGAGCAGGCTCCCACACACCATGGAGGCCCCAGGGGTTATGGTGAAAATCTGGTGAACAGATTCTGGGTGCTCTCTGAAGCTGGAGCCAAAGGATTTCCTGACAGACTGGCTGTGGGATGTGAAAGAAGGCAGGGGCCAAGGCTGACTGCGAGGCTGCCCAGTCGCGTGGTGATGAGGCATCCACCCTCGGCCGGCACTCCGCGGAAGGCTCTTTCCCTGGAGTCTGGGCGCCCCACCCAGTTCCTTCTGGACTCCCTGGAGGCCCCTCCTGGCCCTGGCCCTGGCCCTGGATGCTGGCATTTCTCAAGCCTCCCAAGCAGGCCCTCCCCTCTGAGTTCCGCTCTGGCCCCGGAGCTCATCCTTGGCTCCCAGGGTCCGCTCCGTGCCCCTGCCGCTCAGCCCGGCACCGTGGCCCCGGGCTCTCCTCTGAGCTCGCTTGCTCCAGACCAGTAAATCCCAATGCCTGTCAGCTTTCTCCCTTGGTATGTCAGAGGCACATCGGACTCACCATGTCCAAATCCAAGCTCATGATGTCCCCCACCGCCCTACCCTACTCTGTCCCCACCCGGTCATGCTGGCCATTGTCCAGCACTCCCCATCTTAGGGTCAGGTGTGTCAGACACCCAGGACTGGCTTGCTTTGGCCAGTGAAACGCAATAGAAGTGACAATGGCCAGTCCTGAGCCCAGGCCCTAGGGGGCCTTGCAAATTCCTGAGTGTCCTCTTGAGCTTCTGCTGTCACCACCAGAGAAGTCTCCGCCTGGCTTGCCACTGCCCCTTCAGCCTGGGCCCTGGGATGACCACATGTGGAGCAGGGCCACCAGCCATGCCCAGCACAGACCAGGCCACCCCTGGCTGACCCATAAATCAGTGAGAACACATGACCGTTGCTTTAAGTGTGTGAGTTTCAGGATGGGGTGTTTCCAAGGTTTTTGTGGCAATAGAGAACCAGCCCAGTAAATGCAACGTGCTTGCACGGTGCCCGAGACAGGGTAGACACTTAGGACGGCTCCCGGCCCACAGTCGCTGAGGCAGGTCCCAGGCCAGCCCCCGGGAGCTGTGCCACACCTTCACAGCTGTCTTCTTCCCACGTCACGGACCAGCCAGGGCTCCGGCAGGGACACAGAGCCACCGCAGACTGCGGTGGGTGGATAGATGAGTGATAGAAAGATGAAAGGTAGGTAGGTAGATTGATGATAGATAGATGATAGACAATAGATACTCATAGACAGATGATAGGCAGATGATAGATACATAGGTAGGCAGACAGAGACAGAAATGGATCTGTGACAGGGATCTGGCCAAGCAGTCTCTACAAGGCCCTTGTCATGTCTGGTGCTGGGACTTGGAGTCCACAGGCAGTGGCCAGGAAGGGAAGCTGTCTGCGGGGTGGGGAGCCAGGACAAGCTGGAGCCCACAAGGACGGACTGAAATCCCTCAGTGCTTGTTGCCTCTGACCTTGATGGTACGAGTGTCTTTTCGAAGCCCGGGTCCCTCGTCATGGCACTAAACACACACGCCTGGCCCAGAAGTGGGGAAGATGGAGAGGGGCTGTGGCAAGTGGAGAGGTTGCAGCCCAGATGGTGGCCCCACAGTGCGGGGCGAGCTGGCAGCTAACTGGCAACACGTGTGGGCCCCAAATGCCTGCTGCGTCGTCCCTCTTGCCCCCGAGTCTCCCACAGGAGTCTCTCTCCTGACCCAACCTCACCAGGAACAGGGATTCTGGAAGCCTAGCTAAGCCCAGCCAAGTGGACACATTGCAACGCCTCCATGTCTCAAAAGTACCCTCAGACCGATTTTTAGGACCGAAGTCACTGAAGAAATGAGTTATTGCAGTGGTGGGACTGAGGGTAATCTTTTCCAGGGATATTTCTGTTTCCGGTCTATTAGCCAACGGAGTATTGCTGGGATGGTGATGGCTCCTGGCATGGAGAGGAAGGAGGCAAAGCTCGCTGAACACTGCTAAGGGTGAGGGATTTTATGTATTTGGAATCTTTTCTTCCTTAAAATGATTTGGGGATGGGCAATTTATCAAACCTATCTAACAGACGAGGACAGCAGGGTTCATGCGTCTCATCACGTCCCGTAGGCAGGGCCCGTAGCTCCGAAGGGCAGTGAAGATGTATCTTCTCGGCAGAGAGAGGAGCTGAAAAAGCGGGAGCCCGGGGGGTTGGCCCTGTGTTTTAATCCTTATCACCCTAGTGGCTAACGATGTGGGACGGCTTTGCATGTGCTTGTTTGCCCTGCATATATCCTCTTCAGTGAAGCATCTGTTCAAGCCTTTTGCCTGTTTTTAAATTGGATTGTTTATTTTCTTACTGTGGATCTTGAGAGTTCTTTATGTGTTCTGGACCCAAGCCATTTGTTGGATATGTGATGAAAAACCATTTTCTTCCAGTCTGTAGCTTGTCTTTTCGTTCTCTTAACAGTGTCTTTTGCAGAGAACATATTTTTAATTTTTATGAAGTCCTATTTCTCAAATTTTTCTTTTACGGGTCATGTTTCTTTTGGTGTCACGTATAAGAACTTTTTGTTTAACCTCTAAGGGCATAAAGATTTTTGTGCTATCTTTGCTTCTTAAAATGTTATGCTTTTACATTTTATGTTAGATCTATGGTCTATTTTTAGGGAATTTTTGTATGGGGTATGATGTTTAGGTTGAGGTTCATTTTTTTTTTCCTGCCTGTGGATATTCAATTGTTTCAATATCGTATGTTGAAAAGACCACCCTTTCTCCATTGAATTGCCTTCGCATCTTTATCAAAAACCAATTGTCGTGTGGGTCTATTTCCGGATTCTTTATTCCAGGGCTTGGCAAAGGTTTTCTGTGCAGTGCAAAACGGTAAATATTTTAGGCTTTGTGGGTCATATGGTCTCTGTCTCCTACCCTTTTTGTTATTTTATAAAACCTCTTAAAAAATGTAAAAACTATTCTTAGTTCACCTGCCATGTAAAAATAGGCCACGGCCAGTGTTGGTCTTTGAAGGCTCTAGTTCACCAACTCCGGCTCCGTTGTCCGTGTCTTTCCTGTCACCAATGCCACGCTGTCTGGACAATGGCAGCTTTATAGTAAGTCTTAAAACCAGGTGGTGGGAGTGCTCCAACTTTATTCCCTGTCTTTTAATTGAGGCTTTTAGACCATTTTCGTTTTATGTAATTATTGATATGCCTGGATTGAGCCTACCACTTTATTCTTTGTTTTCTATTTGTTTTCTGTTTCTTCTTCTTCTTGTTGTTATTCCTGTTTTCCCCTTCCTGCCTTCTTTTGGGTTATTTGAACAATTTTTTTAGTATTCTGTTTCGATTTATGTATTGTGGTTTTGCCTACATCCCTCTGTATAGTTTGTTTGGTTTTTTTCTGATTGCACCAGGGGTGACAATATACACACTCAACTTTTCACAGTCTAAAAGCCAGTACTTTCCCCTTTCAGTGGAATGTGGTTCCATATAGGTCCTTACCCCTCCCCACTTTGTGTAATACTTATGGCATCTACATATATTGAAAAACCCATCGATGTTACATATTTTTTCTTTTAACTGTTGAATGTATTTTAAAGAACCCACGAAGGGGCCGGGCGCGGTGGCTCACACCTGTAATCCTAGCACTCTGGGAGGCTGAGGCGGGAGGATTGCTCAATGTCAGGAGTTGGAAACCAGCCTGAGCAAGAGCGAGACCCCGTCTCTACTATAAATAGAGAGAAATTAATTGACCAACTAAAAATATATAGAAAAAATTAGCCAGGCATGGTGGCGAGTGCCTGTAGTCCCAGCTACTCGGGAGGCTGAGGCAGGAGGATCGCTTGAGCCCAGGAATTTGAGGTTGCTGTGAGCTAGGCTGACCCCACAGCACTCACTCTAGCCCGGGCAACAGAGTGAGACACTATCTCCAAAAAAAAAAAAAAAAAAAAAGAACCCAGGAAAGAAGAATAGTCCACTGTATAAGCCAGGTGCTGACCATTTCTGTCGTTAGTCTTTCATTCCTGACGTTCCTAGTTTGCTCTGGCATCGTTTCCCGTCTGCCTTCACAGCAGGTCTGTGGGCACTGAGTTCTTGTACTTTTCCTTTCCCTGAGAATGTCCACTTATCTCAGCATCTATTTTACCTTCATCCCTGAAGGATATTTTCATAAATAAAGAGTTCTAGGTTGACAGTGTTGTCCGCCACCCCCGGCACTTTAAAAAATATTTCACTTACTTCCGGTCTTTATGGTTTCTGATGAGAAATCTCCAGTCCCTTCAGACAAACTCCCATTAACCTCTCACAACGTGGATCAGATCTTTTTTCCTATTCAAACCACACTGATCTTTCATGTCCCCACCATTAGCTGATCACTCTCTCCTATGAGAGAGAGAGAAAAGGAGGAGGAGGAGGGGCAAGGGGAGGAGGGAGAGGGGATGCACAAGCAGAAGCTGGAAGATTGACCAGATTCAGGAACCTCAGATGAGCTCCGAGCTCAAGGAATGTTTCCAGAATTGAGCTAATTAGTAAAACGGGTCCCATGTATGGAAGAAAGCCAGTGTGCAACCGCACAGGTGGGCCTTCCATGCTCACCCAGTTGCAGGACATTCTCAGATGGCTCAGGAAGCAGCTGATAAGGGCTTAGAATGTTCCTGTAGCCTCACTCACTCATGCAACAAGCTTGGAGGTACTGGGTGATGTTGGCATCTTTTTTTTAAGACTTCGATGCTTGCACCCTAAGGAAACATGCTTCAGTGATAAGGTTTCTGGAACCAGGGAAGGCCTGTGGAGTGCATTTTAGAGTTGGAAGGGTCCATCAGAGACCATCAGCTCATAGTGACAGGGAAGCTATTGCTTCTACCGTGAGACTCTGCCCCAAAGCCTTTGGTCTCTGCTCAGCCCCCAGCCCGCCCAATCACAGGTTATGGCAAGACTGGTTCCTAAAGTGCAACAGTACGCAGACTCCGTGATTGGGCTGGAGGGGACGTGGCTGCCAGGGCCAGAAATCCTCCCCACGACAGTTACGAGGGAGCAGAGGAAGAGGACAGAACGCGTGGATTTTGGAAGACAGACATTATTGCTCATATATATCTTCCTAGTGGGGATTCCCTTTTCTCCATCTCTCCCCTCCTCCTTCTTTTCTTTTTCCAGAAAACCAGTATGTTTCCTCCTGGGAGAATAATAGTTGTAATAGAGAAGGTGAATCTCCGATAAAGATAAGAAACACATCATTCTGGGCGTTTCTCTCTCTCTGTCTCTCACCCAGCATCCAATAAAAAACAAAACATCTCTCAAGGGCAGGCTTGAAGCTCCTGCAGCTTCATCTATGTTCAGAATTCTCAATAGACATCTTTGGATGTGGCCTCTGTTCAAACACATTGTGAAAGGCCCACTCACCAGATCCAATTTCTGCCCATCTCTCCAAGCTTTGTTCCCTTCCCCCTCCTCCAGGAAGCCTTCTAGAACCACCCAATTTGGAAAAACAACTAGCAGATTTAATGAAAACTGCAGGCGGGTTTCCACATGCTGGGTGCTGGGGAGACCAGGTAGATGAGGCATGGCCCCCGCCCCCAGGAACCCACAGCTACCAGGCAAAGAGAGGTAAAAGGCTGATACTCCAAAAGGGCTGTGCCTGGGCTTGGGTGCTGGGGGAGCCAGCTTACTTCTAAAATTCTAGAAGGAGGGGTGGTAGTTCTTTTACTAACTTGCTCCCAACTTTTCTGGGCTTTAATGTATTTGGTGTTGAACCAGATATCTATTTTTCAGACTCCACTCTGTGGGCTCTGGTCTGTGCAGCTTCTGGCTGCTCCCAGGGGTGGCCAGGGCAGGTAGAAACATGGGGTGTGTGGGGGTTCTGGGTCTCCTGCTCCCAATGTTAGCCAGATGAATTCCACTTTTAACTGTGTTCTTTAATCCATTTGAGCAGATGTTTCCATGACTTTAAAGTTTGGAAACCACTACACTGGGTGATCTAGGTGGCCATGCCCGTGGCATTCTGGACTCACAAGGTGCTCCACAAAATGAGTTCTGTGGACAGAACTTGGAAAAGACTTCTGGGCACATCAAGCTATTGTGAACTCATAGCACTTGGGTGTGCCATTAGACATGCTGGCAAATGTTCAAGTCCTCTGGGGGTGTGGAGGGGGAAGCCCTGATTTGTAGTGTTTGCTGATCCCCGTGGTGTAAATTCTCCCAACACAGCCAGTTTCAAGTTACCAGTGTGAGGTCTCTGAACTTGGAGCTGGGAAGAGACACACGTCATGGGTGCAGTCGCTGGCTCCAGCACACCCGTGGTTACAGGGTGCCAGTGAGTGGCCCCACTTCTGTTCCCCTTTTCTGAGTTCAGAACCAAGAGACTTGGGAGACAGATGGAGGCTGCACCGTCGGTCTTACTGCGGTAACAGCTGGGTGTGAGGCTGGGGTAGGCTGGATTATCGCTCAGATACCTGTGACCCTTCATTGTAAGGAGTGAGCTCCCCTCTTCCATTGATTTGGGGCGCAGCCGTGTGACTTCCTCCTGATCCTAGCCTAGGCCCGGAGAGGCCTCCTGTGTTCTTACTTGCTCACTTGTACTTCTGCTGTCACCTTTAAATGTTGGCATAGCCCTCTGGCCCCAGGGGAGGACGGGGAGCAGGGGCACAGCCCAGGGGCCTCAGCGACCCCAGCCCCGGTGAGTCCACCTCAGTCAACTCGTGGATCCATGAGCTAAAGAAATGCTTCTTGTCGTGAGCTGTTTTTATCGGGCAGCATTATTAGGCTTCAGAAACTGGTATCTAGAATGAGGGACTGCTGCTCCCAAAATGCACAGCATAGGTTTGGAATTGAGCAGTGAGGAACTTTAGAGGAGGCTGGGAAAATGGCAAGAAAAGTGGTGACCCGTGTTTGTTATTTGGTGGAGAGACATTTGGTAAAATCATTGCCTGTGATAATTTGGGAAGGAGGAAAATGTACCTATGAATTAGTGGGTGGTTTCCAGGCAGAACATTGTAAACATGAGCTTCTTTGAGCTGCAAATGATAAGGTACTATGAGTAAGAGATGAGTTCAGAATGGAGCTGGCCAGCTTCCGAGCAGAATTTAGAAAACAAAGTTATTTCTCATCTGTAGTCTTCTCCAACCTGTAAAAGATCCTTAAATCAAGATTTGGCCTAGGCGGCAAAGACCAAATCCAGGACGGTACCGGTGAGACATGCCTCAAAGTGGAGACAAAATCAGGGACGTGCCCTTGATCGTAATGCCCTTCTCCTCAAAGCCCGTGACAGGAGTGAGGCGGCATCTACAGGACCTTTTCAGCCACAACAGGGTGCCCAGAAACCTTTAGGGCATGGCCCACAGCAGCCTGGTGACCAGTCTGGTGACCAGTCCAGTCCTCAAACGCAGAGGCATGTCACCGAAGGAACTGTGGGCGTGGCTTCTGGCACACACTGTGGACTGGACTCACACACACAGCAAGCCCTCACGATGTTTGAGAGAGTGTCACAGTCAAATGCATCATTGTGAGGGTGGACTACAAGGGGGCTCGAGACTGAAACATAAAGGACCTCAGGCCCCCAGCTTCCTACAGGCGGGAAGAGGTTGAAAGTTACTCCGCTGCCCTCATGTAGGACGTGAGGCCTCCACGAGGGCAGACTGTGGTAGACCGTGCTATTGTTGAGAAATATCCACCCTCCCTCACTCCCACAGGAGTATGCGGCTCCACTTCACTGATGATGCGTGTGGCCACGTGACTTGCTTTGGGGACCGGCATTGTCTGCCTGCCCGCCTGCCTGTGCTTCTGCCATGGCTGGCATCCTGGCCCTGCCGGGAAGGTGAACACTACGTGGAGCAAGGCCAAGCCGGCCCAGCCCGAGCCATCAGGATTAGCTGACCCCAACTGGCCCGCAGATGCAGAAGCCAGCCTGGGGCAATCTAGCCTGGGGCAGCCAACCTCAGAAGACCCACAGGTTCATGAGTTAGATAAACGTTTATTGTCGTATGGTGCTGGGTTTCACATTGTCACGCAGGACGACACAGAGGAGGTGGCTCCGCTGAACGGCCAATGATGGGCTCCTTAATACCTGCTCGTCCAGTCCCAGGCGGCATGGAACACGTCAAGCGCCCCCCTCACCCTCCCTCCCCCGTCCCCACAAAGCAGGGCAGAGCTGCTTCCGGAACAGGCGGCGAAGCAGAGGAGTGAGCACTGAAGGTGAGCTCTGGAAGGCCAGGGAAGGGCAGAACCGAGCACTCCCAGTGCCTCCCGCACGTGCCCGCAAGCACTGTGGGACAGGCGACTCCTCCGTGGGAGGGGGAAGGATTCAGCACCGAGACTGTAGTCTTTTCAGCAGGAAACTTCGGTGAGAGCATCACAGTTCTCCTGCCTCACAGCGACAGCTCTGGGATGCCTGCAGCAAGGAAACCTGCTACATACTATTTTTCTTGGGGTTTCCTGCACTTATTTGACCAGAAAACCTTTCTTCCTGTCTACTTGGTCTCATCCCACAGAACCAGTTTTGAGCTGAACACCTTCCAGGCAAGGGTGATGTAGCTTTGGCCGACAGACTGTCCAACTTGTGTATTTAAGGGTTTTCTGCTGCAGAGGAGGCTGGGCTGGGAGTGAGGCTGCCTGCCGTGCCTGGTCCTTGGATGGAGCCCTCCAACCCTCTATCTCAGTCCTGGGGCTCCCCTCCTTGCCCCCCCACTCCCCTCCCATCTCCATTCCAGAATCTGTCCCGACCCCCCTGGGCCTCACGGCGGACTCATGGGCTCCCCTGGGGTTTACTGGAGTGGCTGGATTGCTGCCAGCAGCTTGCTAGGCCTAGGCTCTCCCTGTCCACATGCCAGGTGGCCCCCAGGGCTCAGGGCTCCTGCTCATGGCTGCGCCCCATGGGCCCCTTCGCTCAAGGCTGGCTGCTGGGCATCCTGGAGGTGCCACCTGCCTGCCTGGACTCTCTCCTTTTGCCTGCACCAGAGCCTTGGGGGGCTGTCCATCTTCCCAGGCCCACCCCCACCAGACTCGAATGTGCTCCAGCAGAGAGGAGTCGGTTGGAGGAGTGTTTGGTCTATCCCAGGATCTGATGCGTGTGGTTCTCGGCAAACTGACTTAGATGTTCAGACTAGTCACTGGCAGAACAGCCAGGTACTCACTGTAAAGTGTCACACCATGTCCACCCCCAAGGAAACAACAAACAGACAGTAAATGCCTCAGCATCAAACATTTCTTGGCTAAGGCGGGATAGTCAATTTTGACACTGTTAAGAAAAAATACAGCCTAATTTCCGTTCAAATGCACCAAATTTACTGCCCAGGTTCTCATTAACTACTGTCAAGGGAGAAGTAGATAGACAAGATAAATTATGAAAAAATTACTTTTTTAATGTACAAAAAGACGTATTTACAAGTTGAGCATGTCATCTCAATTCATAGCATGTAGAAAAAGCTAAAAATGTTTTGGAAATATAAATTCGGCTGAACGATTCACCTACACTATATTCAGGGATGGCGTCTTCTGTACAGAATATATACAGGTTGGGAAGGGCGAATGGAATCCTGTCTCAGGAAGGGAATGAAGGAACACCGCCACAGAGCCACAGACCCCTGGCAATGTCCCTTGGCTCTGGTCCTTAACAGAGACTGATGTGCTGAGATGCAGACAGCCCAGACAATTTTGGCCCTGTCCACAGACACTCCTAGGACGGTCCTCACTGAAGCCAGGGCCACAGTCAGAGTCAAGTGCAGAGTGGTGCCACTGGTTTGGCAAGGATGCCACAAACTCAACATGAGAAGGTTTGGGGTCCATGTTTGTTCATTTGCGTGTGTGGTGTGGAAGATGCGTCAATTCACCCTACGGTATGTTCAGGAATGATGTCTTCTGAAGCCATTTCCAAATTCCATTTCTAGGTGGGGCTTGGTCACACTGGACAGGAAAGTTCAGTGACGGTCATCAGAGCCCCAAGGATCAACCCCTTCACCTTTCCACCCTTACACAAAACACCATGCTGTCATCATTCTCTGACGAATGACCAGGAGGGCGGAGGGAAGGGAATCCAGAAGATACCGGGACTGCATGTTGTGGCTAGGCGGAGACCACCGAGCTGTTGGTGAGTAGGCAGTGAGGCCGGGGGAGCCTGGGCAAAGGCTGCCCTCAAGCCCTGGAGTTTTCCATGGAAAAGTGGGGGGACAGTGCACTGGAGAAATAGGGTTGAGTAAACATGCGACTTCCTCTTCCTACTGGGGGATCCCCAAGCTGGCTTGAGGCTGGGCCTGGGTGCACCCTCACCTCCTCCAGGCCCTGGTCCATCCACACCCCACAGCAGCAACAGCAGCCCCGAGGTATTTGGAGACAAGTGTTCTTTTCAGGAAGGGCTACATTCCACATGCAAACACTGTGAACACCATCCGGAGAGGCCAGGGTGGCTTCTGGGCTTGCCCCGAGTAGTACAATGTTTTCTTTCCTTTTTCTGGTGATACTTACATCCTGTATGCATATACACCAGGATGGGCTGCAGGTCCCAGACTCGGCTTGATGGGGTAGAGATGCCAGCTCCACCAACCTGGAATCAGGATGTGCTTCCAAATCATCCAGGTAGGATCTGTTTTTTTCCTCCATGGTAAGGGACGTTAGAGACCTCTAGCATTAAGCTTCATAGAAGAATTCAAGTGGGCCAGGAATTCCTTTCTTTTGCAGGTATCAGAATGAGCAGCTCTTCTTCCTGGAGCAGAATATCTAGCACACGTTCAGATTCTAACCCGAACTCGGCTCCCCACCCTCTTTCTGCACGTCCTTGGAAAGCCCTTGGCCAATGTAATCCCTCATTAGCCTAATGACAGAGGCGAAGGAGCCAGAACAGCAAAGTCCCATACACCACAGGCTGGAAAGCACTGTGTGAATGCGTTTTTCATTCCTTCCTTTCCTTTCCTATTGAGACTTTATGTGTTCTGAAAAATAATCCAAAAGACCAGAAAGCATGCCCACAAACCTTCTCTAAAACATGTCATCTGAACCAGCCATGGGCAAAAATCCCGCAGGCCTGTTTACTACTATTTGGGAAAAGACAACACACATGAAACCCCCATGCTCTGGGAAGCGACGGCCCCTCCGGGTCCGCTCACTCAGCACTGGGGCTTGGGCTTTAGGTCATCATGTTCAGGAACTTGCTCTCCTCAGCTAGGCTGGTGAGCATGGAGCTCATGTCCCCCACGGCCATGTTGCTGATGCCTGCGGGGATGGAGGGCAGGGTCAGGGGGTTTCTGGGGGTGGTGAGGCGGGAGGAGCTCTGGGAGAGGCTGTGGAGGAGGCTGGGGCTCAGCGCACCCGAGAACAAACTTGAGTGATCGCCGTCATCCATGATGGCATCGAAGTCAATCTGGGGGGCCTCAAGGAGCTGGGAGTCCACGGTGCTGGACACCTGGTTGACCCCTGGCGAGGGCAAGGGCTGGGGCTGGATGCTGTCTGGACAAGCCTGTGGCTGCGGTGGCTGGGACCGTGTGGCCTGGCAACCTCCAAGGTTCTCCAGGCCTCCGTCCTGTTCGTACATGTGGATCTGGCCATAGTAGTAGAGCATGCTGTGGTCCTGGGCCCCGCCTGTGTCCTGTGGAAGCAGCTGAGGCGGCAGTGACACCACGGTGCCCATTGCTCCCTTGGGCACGGCCTCTGCCATTTCTTGGCTGGCTGGCACAGCAGCCATGGCATGGCCAGTGGCCCTGGCATAGGCCAACTGCTGCTGCCCAGCACGCACTCCACGGTGGCGGCCAGCAGGGCTGGGCTCAAGGGGTGGCCGGGGCTGCACTAGGCCAAAGCTTGCTGCGGACACCCCCACTGTGCCTGGCTGGGCCTCCATGAAGCCAGGCTGGTGGGAAGGCAGGAGGCTGGTGCCCTGGTGGTAACCCTCCTGGCTCATGGGGGCCGCCAGATGATGGCTCTGCTGTGGGTAGCTCTGGACTGGATGAGGTGGTGGCACCCCGGCCAGGGCTGAATTGGGGACCCCGAGTTCCCTGTGACGGCTGCCCATCATGGTGGGGTCAGGGGCAACTTCCGTATGCTGAGGGTGCCCCAGGTGGCCTGGCTTGGCTGTCAGGTTGCTGCAGGATGGGGGAAACTGGTTCAGGGCCCCACTGATGGTGCCGGGGCTCAGCTGGGGGTGCGCTTGGCCGTAGCCTGTCTGGGGGCTCATAGTGGTGCTCATGTTGGGACACTGGCCACCTGTCACTGGCTGTTGCAGCTGCTGCATGTAGTTTATCCTGGGTGCGGAGGAGGCTCCACTGTGGGGTTGCAGGTGAGGCTGGGTGCTGTCCAGGCCCCCGGGGCTCGCCTGCAGGCCTTGTGGACTGTAGCCTGGGTACTGGCCAAAGGCTGGCTTCTGCTGCACCACGGCCAGGCTGCCCTGAGGAAAGGGTGGTGGCTTCACCTGGCTGGCCAGGGCGTCCACGGTGCCGGAGCTCACCTCATTCCACTGCACAGGCATGTTATTTTTGTTCAGGCTGGAGGGTGACCCATAGCCCAGCTGGCAGCCTCCCAGCACAGGGGCAGAGGGGCCCACGTTGGAATCTGCAGCCACCATCCTGCGCTGGCCGTGCAACCCCGGGCTGGGCAGTTTGGGGTTATCAGAGAAGCCGGTGCCTTCTGTGGGATATACCTGCCTGGCGCTCTCATCCAGAGTGCCACTGGCGTGCGCTTTGATGTACTGTACCACGTCATCGGGCAGCACCAGGTCGTCCTCCGGCAGCCCCAGGTCAGCCTCCGGCCCTGTGCCGTCTGTCCCCGCCGCCATGGCCTCCATCACCACGTTCTCGCTGATGCTGGGCGGCCGGGGCGAATAGGCGCCGAGGGCCAGGCCGCTGTCGGCGCTCGGGTGCGCCTGCAGGTGGAGGCCTCGCCTCTCCAGGCAGGGCGGCAGCGGGCCGGGGTTCACGTTGTGGGTGCTGTGGAAGCGCTGCACGCGTGGCAAAGCCAGGGTGTCGGGCCGCCGCACGGGGTCGCTGGCCCGCCGAGCGCCGCAGCCCGAGGCCTCGTGGGGGAAGGCGGGCGCAGCCCCCGCGTGGCCGTGGCCGTAGGCCGGCCCATCGCTGCCCCGCCGTGGTCCCAGGGGGCGCGGGCAGGCGGCGGGCAGCGCGCGGTCGGGCACGTCCATCAGCGCCAGCCTGGTCCGCAGGCTAACACGCTCCAGGCCGGGCAGCGGCGTGGGCGGGGGCCCGCCCGTGGCGGCCGCGTACCTGGCCCGCAGGCTGTACTGCTGCGCCGGCGTGAGGTTGAGCAGCCCCGCGCCGCCGCTGCACTGGCTGGCCTCGCTCGAGCGCCGCGACGCGTCGGTGGAGATGGGGTCATAGGAGTCGGCAGAGCTGGCGTTGTGCAGGCGGCCGGCGCCCAGGGGCGAGGCCTCGCTGGAGCGGCGGCTGGAGAAGTAGGGGGAGATGCCGGAGGAGCGGCGGCTCACGGTGTAGGCCGAGCTGATCGTGCTGGTGGAGCTGTCGCGGCGCTCCTGCAGCTGGCTCAGCATGGTCACCTCGCTGGCACCTAACTCGGACAGCCGCGGGTTGGGCAGCAGCCCTGCTGGCCCGCCGCCCCCACTGCCGCTGAAGTTCTCCAGGATGGAGCCTGCGGGAGAGCAGAGGGGTCAGCTCCTGGGGACAAGGGGAGGGTGCTCTGCTTGCTCTACCACAATGAGGGCTGAGCCTAGGGCCCCAGAGAGGGGCCTGGCACAAAGTAGGCACTGGGCAGATGATTGTTGAATGAAAGAAGGGAAGGAAGGAGCAGTAAGTAAACAAATGGAGGCACTTATAGCTGAGGGTGGGGAAGGGGAAGTCAGGAGGCCTGAGTCTCAGTCTTAGCTCTGCCATGGCGTGGCTGGCCCTGAATCCCCCTTACTCTGGTCCTCGGTTTCTCCAGCTGTGGATAAGACGTGCCTCTCCATAGGGCTGGGTTATCAAGAGGAGGGGTTGTACAGGCCAGGAAGGCCCAGGCCATTGTATTCTACTCTCCCGGCCCACGGTGGGTGCTGCCAGTTGGGCTCCCCGGAGCTGGAGTGTAATGAGTAGGCCACTTAGAGGGAGTGCCCCGAGAGCCACACTTGTGGAAGGAAGGACAGGCTGCAGGAGTAGGCAGAGAAATGAGCCCAGGCTGATCTCAAAGGGAGGTCAGGACCCCCAATAGCCCTTCAGTGTTGCCCCAAGCTGGGCTGAGATGGCTGGGCATTTACACTCTTATAGTGTGACCAGTCACTGGATGTGGGCCGCCCAGGGAAGGGGTGACCTGAGGTGGGGTAGCTGTTTGCAAGCCAGGAGACCTCTGCAGGAGGCTAAGAGTTCAAGGTCATCTGCCAACAGTTGGGGCAACAAATCCTCTCTTTGGGGGAGAGCAGCTGGTACATCAGTGTCCACTACAACGGGCACCCTGGTGTCCAGCACAATGCCAGGCAGAGTCAGCACTTGAGACATGCTTGTCAAAGCGCCTTCAATCTCAAAGCCCGGCCGACACATCCTGAGGCTAAGCACAGTGCTGCCTCCTCCATGAAGTCCTCTCTGCTCTACCCTAGCTGGCCACGCTTTCTCTCTCTGCACAGCTCGACCATAAGCTCTGGCGTCGGTGCTACCTGGCTTGTCCTGTGGTAGAGTGTGAATCTGGTGGCCTCCAACCACACACTCCTTTGGAACCGGGATTATATTGCTATCCTGCCAGGGCCTTTGCCATGGTACCCACAGTAAGTGCCTGGTAAATGACTGGATGAGGAAGAGGGTGATGTGAGCAGGTTCTGCCTGTTTTTAGGGGGTTACAGGGATGCAGCATGGTGTAGGTGAAAGAGCATGGGCTTTGGAGCTACACAGGCCTAGGCTAAATCTCACCTCTGCCATTGAGTTGGGTAAGGCACTTCCACCTCTTTGAGCTTCACTTTCTTTATCTATACAATGGGCTGGTAAGATCTATCCTATTATGGGCATCCAGAGAGACAGCACATGATGCTTGGTGGGTGCAAGCCTAACTGGTGTGGCCCCAGACTCCTCCACCCCACCCAGGAGCCCGGGCCTTCACTCACCACTTCCCGGGAGGGGAGGCAGCTTGGTGTTCCGGGTGTGTGGAGTTGGCCCAGCCCATGAACAGGAATCCTTGAGTGACTTGAGCTTCTCCTTCTTAAGCTGCTCAAACCGGTGCATGGTGGTCATGTGTTTGCGCACCTGCAGGCCACCAGCGGAAGGGGCAGCCAAGGCTGAGGCATCGGCCCCTGGGGGCGTGTCATCCAGCACCGTCAGGTCTCCCAGGCTCCCGGGCCCCGTCCCCGGCATCTCCACGCCGCTGTCATTGTTGGGGGCACTGCCCAGAGGAGAGGGCTCACTGCTGCAGGACGACTGGGCCCCGGGGCTGGACTGACACAACTGCAGGGGACAAGATGAGAAGCATAGACTTAGGGGGTATTTACACTCTTGCCTGGTCTCACACCCACGCCTGCACACGTGCCACACCCTTGCACATGGCTGGGTGGAGGGTAGGAAGCTGCCTCTAGGAGGAGCTTGTAAACCATTGCTTGTTTATTTGCATGAGTCAAGTCACTTCACCTCTTAACCCCAGTGTCATCAACTATGAGATGGACCTGAGCTGCCTCTGGTGCAGGGTTAGCAGGTGGACAGAAGGTACCCAGCATGGGGAAGCCACACGGTCCGGCACGTAAGAAGGTACTGAAGCATTCCCAACAACAGTGCGGTGTACACGGTGACACAAGGAACAACGACAGCCCGCTGAGTAGATGCCTTCCACCAGGAGGGGTGATCGCAGTAGGCCAAAAGCAGGTTGTTGGAAAGGGATGACCAGGGAAGGAGGACTGTGGGCTGCAGCCCTTGCCCAAATGACCACCCCAAAGCAGTCCTCGTCTGGGTTGGGTGGAGTGGGACAGGGAGCTCATGACACATGGACAGTGCAGAATGCCATAGAACTTGGGCTATGTCCACTGTGACCTGGGACCTGAGCCCAGATGAAGCTTATTCTGATATACCTCCTCTGGACTCAGTGCTGGGCCAGGTGTCCCCAAATCTCTATCCTTTTCTTGGGAAGCTGTCATAGACACAAACTGCATGCAAGCAGGGACCTTCTGGATCTTGTCTATGGCATCATCCACATACTTCTGCTTGGCCCTCAGAGCCCTCTACAAGGCAGTCTCCCCACCTCTGCGGCCCAGACTTATGCCTTTCCTCTACTCTGTCCTCGCAGCCTGGCCCTTGCCCCTTCCGATGGTTGTACCGCAGTGCCCTGCCATGTGCCTGTCCAAACCCGCTTCCCGGCCCGTGAACCTGGACTGCCAGGTCAGTCTCCGCCAGGCAGCACATGGACCAGCACCCCAGCCGCCCGCAGCCCCGCCCAGCGCCTCGGCTCACCTCAGTACCGTCTATCCTTAGGGGAGATACAGTCAGGAAAAAGAGGCGGAGACAAAGAACAGGTGGTTAGAACAAAAGGAGTGCAGTCCAGGGGATAGGGGGTGGGGAAAGGCAGACATGCAGGGCCACCCCGCCCTGCGCAGACCGACCACATGGGGGCAGGCACCCCCATCACCCATAGCCCTGCCACACCTGCCTAGCAGGAGCCGGGTCAGAGCAGAAGAGGACCTGGATGAGACAGGTTCCACGTGAGGCCAGAGGTGGTCAAGGGAAGAAAGCCAAGCTGGAGAGAGTAGGGACACCACTGTGCCCTTAGAGGGGGGACCTGGGTAGAGCCCATAGCTATCTTGGGGATTCTGGGCCCTGGGTCCAGCTATGGAACTGCCTTGCGCCAGCTGGGCTGCCCAGCTCCACTTACCCCGGAGCTCTCGGTCTTGATGGCTTTGACGTGCAGACAGTCCTCCACGACCTGGCTGGTGCTGCTGGCCTCGGCACTCTCCTCGGAACCCCGGCCGCCAGGCTCGGTGCTGGCCTCGCTGTCCCCATTCTCCTTGAGCAGCGGCGTGCGGAGGTGCACATCGTTGCGCTGCTTCTTGGTGACGTGAGCATCTGGGCC
This sequence comes from Lepilemur ruficaudatus, assembly GCA_963574885.1. Taxonomy (NCBI): domain Eukaryota; kingdom Metazoa; phylum Chordata; class Mammalia; order Primates; family Lepilemuridae; genus Lepilemur; species Lepilemur ruficaudatus. The sequence goes on from CAUYRT010022854.1 coordinate 50,177, forward strand.
GTGGACCGTTTTCACGTGCTTCCGGAGAGAGCTGGGGTCTGTGTATCTCTTGGTGCAACCCGGGATCTTGCAGATGTAGGGTTTCTGGGAAGAGAGCCATGCCTGTGTTATGGATGGGGTTATGGGGACAGACTCCATGGGCACACTCCCTGTTCTCCTGAAGCCATCCCATGTCCCTTGGCAGAGCCTGTCTGTATTTGCAGCTGGTGCCCTGTGGACAGAGCCTTGCCTGCCCCAGGCCTGCAGGAGCCTGTGCCCAGGCTGGCCTTGTCTGCCACCTTTTCATGCAGGTAAGTACATGGTCAAGGGAGCTCCTGCCACAAGAAGCTGGGGACACGGATCAGAAAGACTGCAGGGGCGATACACATGCCTCGTGTGATCACAGTGCTGCTCCCTGGGCACAGGGCACTGGGATTTGTAATGTCAGTAGCAAGTGCATGAGCTCATTGTACCCTGTGAGATAGGGCTAGAACCCCTGATTTCTTTGACGAGGAAAGGCAGGTTCAGGGAAGCTAAGAAACTTTCTAAAAGTCACCCAGTAATGGAATGAAAACCCAGGATTTCTGAACCTCAGTCTTGAGCTCACACACACACACACATACACACACACACACATACAATCTCATGCACATACAGACACACACACACGCCTGATGTGTACACACACACACATACGTGTACTCACACACACACACTCCCCTCCAAGGCTGGCTCTTGTCTATAGTGACTCTGAGGAGTTCAGATGCCTTTGAAAATTCCTCTAACTTCTTAAAAACATTGGAGCAAAGTCCCTTTTGGGCTCAGAATGTGTCCAAGCCATTAGATACATTCTTTTTTGAATCTGCCTAAGTGACAGTAACTGTGTGGCTGGGCAGGGACTGGGAGGCGGGTGCAGTAGACACCAGGCGCTCTGACCTGACATCCCTCCCGGCTCTCTCAGCCCTGCAAGGGGCCTGGGCCACCTGGGAGATAGAGGCTGCCCTGTGCTCCCTCTGTGGGGCCTGATGGCCATGGCAGGCCCAGGCAGCCTTAATGTCACTGCTGGCTGCCCAAGCTGCTTGGGGCAGGGCTGGCACTGCTGTAGTCCCCCCGGGCCATAGGGCAGCCACTCCGCCATGGGATGCCTGCTTGCGGGTGGCACGGGAATCTGTGGGGGTGTGAAGCAGTGTCTCGGGTTGTTTTCACAGCTGCAGAGGAACCAGCACTCCTGGGCTCCAAACCTGCGGCACAGCTTACAGGCAACCTGGCACTGGGGAAATCACTTTGGCACTTCACCTCCCTGAGCGTTAGTTTCCTCATCTGCAGCATGAGGCGGCAGGACCCACCTAGCGGCCCTGCGGAGTAGCGAGCAGACGCATGTCTGGCAGCGCAGCAGGCACTCAGAGAGCAGAGGGGTCCCTCCCCGCCCCGACCTCAGCACCTGTGGACCTCTTCGTGGCCTTCGAGGAGGGCACTATTAGATTTATTGCAGAGATGAGGAAACCCAGGCACAGAGAGGGTAAGTATGCCACGGGACCTCACGGGGCCTCTTCTCTTTCGAGGAAAGGGCGTGGACTGGGGAGACTGGCACTCCCAGGTCTCTCAGTGGGGAGGGCAGCCAGGCACCCAGCTAGCGACTGGCCTACAGGTGTCTAGAAGCCGAGGGGCAACAGGAGGGCCCCTGTGTGCATACCCAGTGCACACCCGGCCCGCGTACCTCGTTGGAGTGGGTGCGGTTCTGGTGCTTGGCGCGGTCCGAGGCGTTGGAGAAGGCCTTGTTGCAGCCCTCGTGCTCGCACACGTATGGCTTCTCCCCAGTATGGGACCGCAGGTGCGTCTTCAGGTTCTCCAGGCGCGAGTAGGCCTTCGAGCAGCCCTCGAACTGGAAGGAGGCGGCCGGTCAGTCAGGGCAGCCCAGATCCAACACGGGGACCAACCTCAGAGCTGGCTGCCGCCTCCCCCACGCCCTCACTCTGCTCTGCCCCACCAGTGCACCCAGGCACACATGTTTAACAGCGACAGGCACTTCCCTTTCCAGGAAACTTGGAAAGGGCTGCAAAGCACAAAGAGCAAAATGAAAACCACTGGTTGCCCAGGGACAGCCACTGCCGACGTCCCACTCAGTCTCATTCTGGTGACTCTGCGATTCACCCCCATGTGTTTTTAAAACCAAAAGTGGGAACATATCAAGTATTTAGTTATGTAGTTAACCTTTTAAAATCCCCAGCACATTGTGGGGGATCTTCCTGTATCATCAAATTCTTTGAAAACATTGTCTTCCACCGTTTCCCAGTCCCACTCTTGATAACAGTATTTCTGTGCATTAAAATCTGCTGAACATAAAATCCGGAGTCTTTTGACTCCTAGAGTTAGCTGGCCACCCCCTTTGCTCTGGCCACACGGGTCTCCCTTCAGTTCCTTGACCGCACTGAGACCCCACTGAGTTCTCCCTGGCTTGGGGCCTCTGTGCACACTGGGCCCCTCTGGCTGGGACCTTCCCGCGGCGTGGCTCCTGGCCTGGCTCCCTCCCTCTCCATCTTTGAGGTCATCTCCCCTAAGAGTGTTCTCTATATTCTTAATCACAACACTACCCCTTCTCCTTTATACCCACCAACATAATTTATAATGATCTTAATTTTGTTATCTGGCCTTCCTGCTGGGATTCAAGCTCCACAGAGCAGGGACCTTCTGGGTCTTGTTCACTGCTGTCTTCCTATTTAGCCCTAGGCAATCAAGAAACATTTTTGGGAGGGAAAGAAGGGAGGAAGGGAGGGAGGAAGAGAGGGGGGGAAGGAAGGAAGGAAGGGAGGAGGGGAAGGAAGGAAGGAAGGGAGGCAGGGAGGGAGGGAGGGAAGGGAACAAGGGAGAGAGGCAGGGAGGGAAGGAGAAAAGGAGGGTGGGAAATAGGGATGAAGGAAGAACAGATCGTTGCAGGAGACGCTGCAGCTATTCCAAAGATTCTGCAGCTGTATCCCCGTCCATGTGAAAACTGCCCTCGGAAGGGCGAGTACACCCAAGTAGGAACTTTCTCATTCTTCATATCCTCCCATCTATTCCTGACAGTCTGATTGAGCACCCTTGGCTCCAAATGCCTTTTATCTGTTTCTACAATTCCAGCTTATATCGTCAGAGGACTATGGTTTGCTACCTCCCAGGATGTTAAGAAAATACCTTGCTGCAGTAGACCCAGAAGAGCCAAAACAATCTTGCAAAAGGAGGACTCATATATCCTAATTTTGAAACTTGCTGCAAATCTACAGTAAGCAAGACTGCATGTGGTGCTGGCAAAAAGACAGACACAGACATCAATGGAATGAACTGAGAGTTCAGAAATAATACCATACACTGAAGGTCACTTGATTTTTGACAAGGGCGCCAAGACCATTCAGTATGGAAAGAACTGTCTTTCAACACAAGTGCGTGATCACATGCAAAGAATGAGCTTTGATCCCTGTCTTACATCATATATAAAAAATAACTCAAAATGGATCAAAGACCCCAGCGGCAGAGCTATACGATGAAACCATGTATCTCTCCACACATACAGACATATTTATATAAATAAAAGTATACATTTATAAAGTATAATATTCTTAGAAGAAAATATATACGTGAATCTTTGTGACCTTGGATTAGGCAATGGTTTCTAAGATATGATGCTAAAAACACAAGCAATTAAAAGACTGGACTTCATCAAAACTAAAATCTTTTGTGCTTTAAAGAAAACTATCAAGAAAATAAAAAGAAAACCCATAGGAATCATATATCTGATAAGGTCTAACAAATAGATATATAAAGAACTCTTGGGCTGGGCTGTTTTGCCGCCCCTCAGTGTGCAGGTTGGTTCAAAAAAAAAAAAAAACAAGAACTCTTACAACTTAACAACAAGAAAGAAGACAAGTAAACAAATTTAAAATTGGGCAAAAGATCTGAGTAGACAATTATTCAAAGAAGATACACAAATGGCCACTAAGCACATGAAAAGATGTTCAGCATCATTAGTCACTAGGGAAATGCTAATCAAAGCCACAGTGAAATACCACTTCACACCCACTAGTATGTCCAGAATAAAAAAGATAGATAACAACAAGTGCTGGAGAGGAGGTGGAGAAATTAGAACCCTCATGCATTGCAGGTGGAAATGCAAAATGGTGCAGCCTTTCTGGAAAACAATCTGGCAGGTCCTCAGTGACCATATGACCTAACAATTCCACCCGCTGGTGCACATACTCAGGAGAACTGAAAACATATGTCCACATAAAAACATGGAACATACATGTTCAAAGCTGCATTATTCATAATAGCCCCAGAGTGAAAACAACACAAATTTGTATTGACTGATGAATGGATAACCAAAATGTGATCCAGCCACATGATGGAGTATTATGCAGCCATGAAAAGGGATGAAGCACTGTTTCATGCTACAACATAGATGAACCTTGAAAACATGTTAACTGAAAGAAGCCAAACACAAAGGCTACATAGTGAATGATTTCATTCTTATGAAATGTCCAGAATAGATAAGTCCATAGCGACAGAAAGCAGATTAGTTGTCCAGGGCTGAAGAAAGGAGAGAACTGGGAGTGACCACTATTGGGTGCGGGGTTTCTTATTGGGGTGATGAAAATGTTCTAAAATTAACTAGTGATGATGGTTGTATAACTTTGTGAATACACTAAAAACCTCCAGATTGTACATTTTTAAAAATAAGATGAACTTTATGGTATGTGAATTATATTTCAATTTAAAAAACTCACTTGCCAACAAAGGTAGCGTATTTCATTGGATCCTGAACACCACTGATTTTAAGACAGCCTAATTTCAGAGATATTAAAATGAAAACAAAACGCATGTCTCCGTGAAATACATTAATGCACAGGGAAGGGTTCCCAGGAGTTTCCGCCACTGCCACTGGACCACCTCCCCTTTTGAGGGGCAGCAATTTCTGTGTTAAAAAAAATAGTCTCACTAATTATGGCCACAAATCCTGTTGACTCTTTAAAGGAGACCATATAAAAGGTCTCATCTTTGATCAGTATAAAAAAAACCAGAAAAACTCACCCGAAGTGATTTTTAACCCATCACTGTTCAGTTGTGAATCACCAATGACGCTCTCTCTGCAGGGTCCTACAGGTGGCCCCATCTGCCCAGTGTCACAGACAGTGGGGGGTCTAGCTGTGCCTTGGGGCTCACAGTCCCACAGGCACACCACAGGGCCACCTGCACGCCCTCGCCGTGGTTACCGAGATGCTCACACCCGGACAGCACTAGGCCAGGGGCTTCCAGGACCCAGACAGGCAGAAGGCCGGGGACTGCAGTGTGCCCGTGACCACCCACGTCCGAACACCATCCCCCGGGGCTGGCCGCGCGGTCCCAACGACGGTCCACTCACCGTGCACTTGTGGGGCTTCTCGCCCGTGTGCCGCCGCATGTGCACCACCAGCATGTACTGCGCCTTGAAGGGCTTCTGCTCGCGCGTGCAGGCCTGCCAGCGGCACACGAACTCCTTCTTCTCCCCGTGGATGTGCTCGTTGTTGATGTGCTGCCGGGAGGAACACGCCCGAGGACGGGGTGAGCCCGCTGCCCGCCCCACAGCCCACCCGCTGCGGCCAGCACGGCCCGTTACACACGGACACTCACCCCACTGCACCGGCTTGCTGTGAGCCTGACCACGCACTCCTGGCCTTCCCCTGCCTACGTGCAGACTGCCTGCCGTGCCGACCACTCTCCTTACTGCCCATCCCACCCGCCACGTGCGGACCACTGGCCCAGTGAGGCCACCTCCAGTGTCAGGCCACGCCTCCTCATGCATTATCATTCGCTGCCATTAAACAAAGCTCTATTGTGTGCCACTTAGCTCACTTGGATTTGCCAATTAGTCACCAAAGTGACCCTCTGTGATGGTGAGAAGCATCACGGACATGCACATGGTGGGTGCACAAGAAGCCTCTCCTAAGCTCGCCCTTATTGTTTCAGAGATTTTTAAATAACATATTTTATTATAATGGAAAAATAATGCATCCGCATCTCTATTTCTGTCATTGATCTGAGGTGATAGCTTTGTCTCCCTTTTGCAAAGGCCCAGGGAGTCCAGTGGCCTGCCCAGGACCCTGGCAGCAAGTGTAAGTGGAGCCAGATCTGACCTAATATGGGCACTGGGCAGTGTGTGGGGCTGACCCTGGGACGAAATGGTCCAGGTGAGCAAGGTGGGACAGCCAAGGACAGCAGGGCTGACTCTGCAGCATCACAGGGGGCGCTCTCAGGCAAGCTAGGGGTACACGGGCAAGAAGCTCTCCCAGGGAGAGGATCCCCGGCCCCTCCCAGCCAGCACTGCCCTGGGCCAGGAATGTGAGGTGAACACCCCTTTGGGCCCTGCCCTGGGCTCATGGCTGTGTGCCCTCTCAGAGGGGCTCCTACCCCTGAGCTTGGGATGTGTTGCCACGTGCGAGGCCCTTTATGTCCTTAATCTTTGAGCTGCTCATTTAACAAAAGAGTGGGAATGTGTGGAATGGGTTACCTACACAGCAGAGTGAAGAATATACTGGATTTCCTGCTGCCTCTGCTGCGGGGCTTCTCTCCAAAGGGCCCTCAAGGTCCCATCGCTCTGTCTCATCCTTCCCTTCCGTCTCCCTTTGTTCAGGGCCGTGCCCTGCCTGTGTCTCGGGTCAGGCTGGGCTTGCTTCCCTGGGGAGACGGCCGGGGTGGGGCCACTCCAGCCTCGGAGGTCTCCCGTTTCTCCTCTGTTCCCAGCTCCTCTCCTGGCCTTCACTTCCTCCCACCACCCCTCCCACAGCCTCTAGACCTGCATCACCCAATGCAGTGGCCACTTGCCACACGGGGCTCTTGCACACTTGAAATGTGGCTGGCCTGAGCTGGGATGGGCTGCAAGCGCAAACTGTACACCAGTCTCAAAGACTTAGAATAGAAAAACAAATGGGTGTACAATATCTCAATAATTTTGCTTTATATTGATGACATGTCAAAATAACTTTACAGCTATATTGGGTTAAATAAAATATATTATTAAAGTTAACTTCACCTGTTTCTTTTTACTTTTTAAAATGTGCTCTTGGGAAATGTAAAACTACATGCATGGCTGGCGTTTGTGGCTTGCAGAATCTTTCTACTGGACGGCGCTGCCGTGGACCTTTGTCACCTCCAAGGCTGTGTGGAGAGGTGACCGTCGGCGCTGGCAGCACCCTGCCCCAGAAGACAGCAAACCGCCCTCCTGCCCTGTGCCACTGGCTCAACTGCCATGCATACAAACGCCACCCGTGGAGCAAGAAATATCTACAGCGCTTTGAACTTCCAGAGAAATCTTATCATATTAGCCTCACTTTCCATTTTTAAAGCCTTTCGAATGATAAAAATGCTTCCTGACAACTCCTTTTGTTTTTTTCCTATTGGTTTACTTAGCAACAAATTGTTCATAATCGACTGGGGCTCCAGCTCGCCTGTGCAAGCCGCATCTGTCTTCCCAGGGGGCGGAGGAGAGTCAGAGCAGGGCAGAAGGGTCCGGCTCCCCTCTCACTAAGGAGCCTGCTCTCGCCAGGGTCAAGTTGAGGCGACCATGTACGGCCACAGGACAGACGTGGCTACAGGTAGAGGCCTGCAGGTGAAGTCCTCTTTCCATGTCAGGACCCCTCTGTCTGTGTTTGAGGAGCCCCCTGCCTGCCCTTTGGCGCTGACCCGCTTATCACAGAACACACCTTTCACATCCTTACCCCACTCTGGCTCGGGCCCTCTCCTGGCTCGAGACGCTGTCCCTCTCCTCTTTCATCTAACTGACCTGTCCTAGGACCCACAGCTCCAACTGCTCCTTCTCCATCTAGGGCTGTTCACCCAAAAGAGGTGGTACAGGTTGAAAAATTACGTTTGAGCTCCACAAGGGATTAAATAAGACGCTGGTTCACAAGTTCTATGTCACCTGCACTGTGTGCTGGGAAATCCTGGTCTCCTGGGTGAGAATTTGGGAGGGGACTCAAACACAAAAGAAACCTATAGTATTTGGGAACAAGTCTCATGAATGGAGGAAGCAGAGGGAGCTGGTGTGTCTCAAATGGTAAGTTCAGGGCTGGGGACAAGCAAGTTCCTTTGGGATGGGTTCTGACTGTGAACAGGAGGCGAGTGCACGCACACGTGTGTGTCTGCTCCTCCAGCAAACTTGCCATTAATTTAGTGGGTCACCTTTACAGACACTCATTCACCAAGGGTGTGGCAGTGGGGTGGGGGGGGGCTTATTCTTGAATCTACGTTCTTTTCTGGATGGAGAAGAGAGAACCACCTGGGACTGGTGTGCGGAACAGGGAGGAGGAGGTTCCAGGTGCAGAGTGCCTGCTACTGCTGAGTGTTTATGAAAATGACTGAATGAGGTAACATATTCACTGTCGACCCCTTGTGGGGTAGATATCACCCCTCTTTACAGGGGAAACACTGAGGCTCACAGCTTAAGTCAGTTACTCAGAACCACTCTGCCAGATACGGCACAGCCAGGTGTGGAGCCAGGTGCCCCTACACTGAGCCCCTGCTCCTTCCCTCGCACACGCTACCCCTTGACTGCCACTGGGATGGATGCTGCTGTGTAAGTGAGTTTGGAGTGGGGACCAAGAGGAATACCCTGAGGAGTACTACTACCCTCTCATGGTCTTCTCTAATCACCTGAGCTGTCAGTACTCAGGCATTTTTAAGTAGCCCCCTCCCTGATCTGGGTGTAGACACCCACCTGCGCCACCCATATACACTGGGTGTCTGTGAATGGTCTCCAAGAGGAAATCATCAACTCCTCCCTCTATGAGAGAAGCTTCTTTCAGGCTTCACAGTCAGATTTGTTACTATCTTATAGATGCTAACTGGTTTAACTAATCTTATTTCTCTCCCTGCACTGGCTGCTAGGAAGCTCAGGAAAAAGCTATGTATGTAGAGTGTATCTCAGTACACTTTGTTTTTAATACTAACTCTACTCCTGGTTTTTTGTTATTGTTCCTTTTCTCCTGATTTTCTCACTTACTTATTTTTCTTTTAACCTCTTATACTACACACGTATGTGAAAGCCTCCTTTTAGAAACAGGGCACACTTAAGTAATCATGCCTCCCATTTGCAGGGGATGTGGCCCAGACCATCTCCTGTGGCCTCATCCTCCAGCCCCTCCTCTCAAGTAGAGGGCCTGGAAGGCTCAAGGTCCTATGTGGCCTGGGCGCTGCCCGCAGTGGGCAGCTGGGGCTTGGAGGCTTACGTGCACCAGCTGCTCCTGGGTGTCGTACTCCTTGGTGCAGTCTTCCCAGTGGCAGTTGGTCTCGTAGACGACCACTTCAGCCTCTTGCTTACAGTCATCCCTGTCCAGGTCTTCCTTGAGATCAGCCAGCTGCTCCTGGGGGAGAAGTGCACACCCTCATGAGCCGTGTCCTGAGACCGGCCCTGTGGAGAGGTGGCTAGTAGCCGCGTGCAGTCTGTGCCAAGGATGCTGGGCTGGTATGAGTGTGGATGCATGTGCGTGCACATATACATACCAACACATGCATGCATGCATGCAACACACACACACCCATCTGTGTTTTTATCTCCTTTCCTCAGCTCAGCTCCCATCCCGTCCATAGCTCTTCTCATCAGACAGCCATCCTGGGGCCCCTCCCTCCTCTCCCATGCCAGCTTGTCACCACCAGGGTGTTCCTTCACATCCTGGGTGCACTGACATGCAAGCAGAGCAGGAGAAGGTCGGGAGGGCAGTGACTTTTGCTTATTTGGTTTGGTTTCCCTCAGGGAGCCAGTTTTCCCTGCAACAGCCCCAAAACATGGGTGTCTCTGGTCTTGTATTACAGCAGGAATCTGGGGCTCTGAGAGAGGCTGGCGTGCCCTCCCTGGAACACACAGTGAGTTGGTGGCAGCCTAGATCTGGACCTGAGTCTCCCAACCAGGTTAGGGCCCACGTGGCCATTTCAAGGAAGTGAAGGAAAAACCACTGCCATATTCTTTCACATGACCACAGGTGCCTAAAATTCCTTTCAAAGGGGACAAAGTCTTTTACTCTCAAGCTAGCAAAACACTGAGAATTATCCCCACAGAGCTGTCCCCCCACCTAGCTGGCGCTAACCTGAGCGGGCCAGGGGCAGCCTCTGAGCAAAGCACATGAGGACAGGTCAGAGGTATCTCCCTGGGGTCAGGGGGAGGGAGGGGCAAAGATGCCCCAGGCTGGGAGGGAGGGGCCCAGTCAGGGACTCCCCAGTGTTCCACGGGTCTGCTAGGCAGGCCAGAGCAAAGCCTTGCTTTACATTTCAAACCATTTCCAAAACCAGCAGGAAGTTGTTCCGTCTTTCAAAACAGCCTCTGGGGAAACACAGTGGTCAGGCTGAGGGGTACGAATAGCCTCTCCCCACAGTCTAGAGCCCTAACGCTCACTGGCTCCGGAGACTCAGCACAGCAGAGGCCACAGCTGCCCTGGTCACAGTCGCAGTCCTCACGCTGAGTCCGTTCCCAGGAGTGTCGGAAATCAGCCAGGGACCCTTCGCTGCTAGCCGCAGACACAGCCCTGACCAACTCTCCACCGGAGCTTGCAAGGAGCTCTTCCAAGAGGGGCTCCTGGCTCTTTCTCAGAGGACCTTCCAACTAGTCCGCTTGTTCTGAGAAGGAGGACAATGACATGTCCTACAGGAACTCCAGGGGCTACGCTGGGGCCACACTCACAGGAAGGTGCCGGAGCTTCTCCCTTCCAGCTCTTCGGCAACGGGCCCGTCTGGGGGCTGCTGGCCTGAGACCATAAGGGGTGTGGACCAGGCCTCCTGCTGCCCTCTCTGCACGTCATGGAAAGCTGGAGGTCGATGTACTGCTTCTGTATGCCAATGCCCTGCTCGCTCCAGAGAGGACGTGGAAAGAGGACGGACTGCCATGCTGAGTGGAGGGTAGCAGAGGCCACAGGTGTCAGCAGAGAGGGATTCATCGTGCTGTGTTTTCTGCCGACGGAGAGCGAGCCCGCCCGCCTTGCAAATGAGTCGGGGAGTCCTTGGTCAGTGACTAGGACACGGAGCGACAAGGAGGCAATCTCCTCGTGATAAACGGCTTTCCTTCTGCGGACACGCGTGTGGAGCCAGGCTGGGCAGCAGGAGGCCTGCGTGGCCTGCCTGGGTTGGAGGGTAGGCACAGGGCCCCACCGGCGGTGGCCACGGGGCTTCCTGGTGCTCAGCGCCAGCCTCCTGCCCTGTCCGTGCCATTCCTCGTGTTCCTCTTCCCTGGGTGTGTGCTGCCACCATCAATTTCAACGGCCCCCAATGATGGTCGGCCTGGTGGCAACCATGCATCATGCCGAGACTGGCTTTGGTGTCGGTGAGGGGAGAGGCATTTGTCACCAACCCCTCTGTTTGCTTGACAATAACAGGAACCAATATTTCATGAAAATTAAGTGCTGGGAGCAAGCCTGACGGCTTTCGATCTGATAAAGGATGGCCCAGCAGACGCAGGAGAGCCGAGCTAGGAGACCCCAAGCATCCTTGGTGTCCAAGCGGGTATTCTGTAGTGACACGTGGAGGCTGGGCCACCGTGAGAGGGGGTCAGGGGGTTACCCTGGAGGTCAGCAGGCACGCCATGCCCGTCACACGGCATGCCGTCTTGGAGCGCCAGAGGAAGCGGTGGGTTTCCGAAGGGACCTGCCTGGGCCGTGGGCTGCTCTGCTTCTCGCTCCTCCCGTAGGAACTGCCCTGCCTTCCCGACCCCTGACCTGCCCTTGCCTCCTCAAACACGCAGTCTTCAGAAACACTGCTTCACAGCAACTGCGTGCCAGGCCCTGTACAGACCCTGGTGACGCTGGACCCAGCCAGGCACCGCTCCCAACGTGTCACCTCTCCAAAGTTACAGCACATGTGGGTGTGACAGGTGAATACACAGCGTGGGCCCTGGAGCTAAGGGCCATCACCCAGGAGGCTGAGGGAAGGCTGAGGTGGCAGCGAAGGGGATGTGTGGGGCAGTTCCGGGAGAGAGAGCAGCTAGAGGGCCCTGAGCCGGTCAGGGGATGGGGCAACTCGGTGCGCTGAGGGCGGTGCTGCTGCAAGGGGGGTGGGGGGAGAGACGGATGCAGCCCCAGACGGGGGGAGGCTGGGCAGAGCGTCCCGACTTGTTCATTCATTCACTCAGCACGTGTGTGATGGGCACACAGCACGTGCAGGTGCCGGGGACAAAGGGTGAGACAGCCCAGCTCAGTGTGCCCACCCCGCCCTCCCCCAGTCAGGCAGCCACCACCACCACCAGGGGCGTGGCCCCAAGGCAACCAACCCAGGGAGACCCCGCCTGGTCCCAGCCTGAGGGGGTGAGGACGGCTGGTTACCTGCGTCAGGGCCAGTGGGGAGGCCGGCCGCAGGCCCTCCGCCTCGGTCTTGACCTTGCTGCGCTTGTGAATGACGGTGGGGTTGACAGTGCTGGTCACGGCCGACTCGCTGCTCTGCTTGTTCTGAGGGAAGGTGCGGAGGACAGCCTGTCACACAGGGGTGGGGCAGGGACACCCCAAATTCTCTTTGGATTTTACCTCTGCGACCTCCCTACATGAGATGTCTGGACCAATTGTGTGTTGAAGTATCAGAAACTAAGTCCCCCACCTTGGTCCTCCAGCCAGGGCATGCCCAGGACAGAGCCCAGACCTCAGCCTGCCACCTCCCCAAGACTTCGGGGAAATGGGAAAGAGACCCTCTCTTTGGAAAATGCCGGGCACCCTCGCTCCTGTCCTGAGGAAACTCCACTTCCCAGCCCTCCAGAGCGGGACACGGGGCTGGCTCCTCGGGAGGAGGGGCGAGAGCTGCAGGATCAGGTGGTGTTTCCGGAGTGCACAGTGATTGTCCGGGGAAGGTGCTGGGCTGCTGGGAGCCCTGGGGTGGAGAGGAAGGACATTCTGAAACAGGGGACACTTCTAAACCATGTGGCATCTCATCTTCCTCCCCAGGACATGGCCACATCAGGACTCTGACTCTTGCCACTGGGTGGTCTGGGCCAGTCACTTCGCCTTTAGCACTGTCAATCTGAGTGCTACCTGGGATCTGGGCCTGTGGGGGGCTCCGCACACACATGAGCTCATTTACACACAGGCAGCAGGCCCCGACCTTACAGCTGAGTTAGCTCAAGCAGAGAGAGGTGAAGAGATTTGCTGCTTTCAGGCAGGTCAGGATCCAAACCATGGCCTGACCAGTTCCAAAGCCTATGCCTTTCCATGTCCTCAGCTGCAAAATAGGACTTCACTCAGTTGCCAAATATTAATGGCAGCTGGTATATGCCAGGCACCATGCTAGGGTGCACAGGCACCACAAGGCCCACTGGCGAGGCCAAATAAGGCAGTCTGAGAAAGCCCACGGTAAGCGCACGGTCTGAAAGCAAACGGTACATTATTATTATTCGTTCACCATGCACTTCACACGCTATGCATGCCGCACCTACTCAGTGCCGGGACCTGTGAATTCGGGGATTTCTCTGTTTACTCATTATGTTCATTGAACAGAGAACAGCGGAACTGAGAGGCTAGGAGCTTGCCCTGGCCCAAGGCCCTTTCCACCAGGTGGCCGCTGCCCACAAGGCATCCCAGCAGCCAGACACGGGCCCAGAGTCTCACAGCTCCTCAGCACGAGCCGGCAGTGAACAGCCCCCAGGGTCTGGACAAGTACCCGGTGGCCGCCCCCTGTGCCCCCCGCACCCACCTACCTGGTTGGCGTCACTCAGACAATTGCTGCTGCTGAGCTGGGTAGGGGTGGCACTGATGGAGGCGAGGGCCACAGGCTGCTGGGCCAGGAAGGTGGGCGAGGGCTGGATCAGGGGAGGGGTGTGTCCAAAGGCCGAGCCCAGGCTCCTCTGCTGGCTCAGGATCTGCTGGTAGGCCACGGGGTTGATGGGGTGGGGGAAGGTGAAGGCTGGGCTGCAATGAGAGCAGACAAGGAGGTGGGGGGTGGGGCTCTGTCAGGCAGACGCTTTCTGGGCAGAGCCCTGCCCAGCGGACCGGGATGAGCATGTTGCTAACCCTGTCACCACCGTTTTCCCTCACTCTAGAACCAGCAGTGGCTCCCTACTGCTTGCTGCACAGGCCTGACCTTTTGCACTTAGCTCCCAGGTCCTGCCCCAGGATGCAGTCTTCACGCTGGCAGGTCGGCCCCAGTAGGGGCCAGGCTCCCCTCAGCCCCACAGCCTGGCATCCCCACTGATGCCTACATGCCTGTGTATCACTGCTCCCTGACCACGTGAACACTGAGGCCTCTGAGGCCTGTTCTAATGTCCCTCACCCAGGAAGCATGCTGAGCCCCCCAGCTCACATTATCCCTTCTCCTCTTCTGCATGCCAGGGTTCTATCGCGCCACTTGCGTTGGAGCCGCTCTTTCCATAGCGGGTTACCAAGGAAATATCGGCCTCTGAGGCTAAGCCATGAAAGACAATATGGCTCTTGCATCACTTGCTCTGGGGGGGGCTGGCTGCCATGTTGTGAGGCCGCTCAAGCAGCTCTCTGGAGAGGCTCAGGCACCAGGAATGAACGCTCTGCTGACCCATTAAGCCCCGGGCGGCGGCAGCTCTGGCTGACAGCTTGAGCTCGGCCTTAGAGAAAGCCAGAGCTGAGCCACTTCTGACCCTCAGAAAAGAGGTGAGATAATAAATGCTTTGTTTTAAACGCTAAATGTTGGAGTGATTTGCTATGCAGCAAAAGGTAATCAATATAATTGTTATTACTTCTATTTCTGGGTCCTTGGGCTGAACTCTCCTGACATTCCTAACAATTCCTGGCCTGTCTTCGAACAGCCGGGGAAGGATGTGAGTTTCGGTCAAGCTGGCTGAGTCCTCCGATAGTCCAGGGCTGCAGGGAGGGGAGAAAGGTGACTGGTGTCGACGAGGCCTGGGTGTGCCATGCCTCGGCCACAGAGGGAGGCCTACTGCCAGCCCGGAGACTTGCTTAGAGCTCGAGCACATGTCAGTGTCACGCCTCGTGTGGCCTTCAATGTTGGGCAACACCTGGCTGCCCTATCACACCTTGTAAAATACCAGGAAAGCCACCTTCGACCTCAAACACCTTCAATTTCACAAATGAATCATTTATGATGGGCTCAGTCCCTGAAAATGTTTTCACATTATTGGCTTTGAACTCATCAAGTTGCAAGTATGCAGATTCACAAAAACAACAAGTACTGTCTTTCTCCTCTGGTTGAAAGCGCCAACTGAAAAGCCAGCCCCTCCCCCCGACCCCGGCCCAGCTTCCGGCCCTCAGCCCTCTGCCTGCAGGTGGGGCTCACCTGAGGGCACCTGCCGACAGGTGCCCGTAGGAGCCGCTGGCGGCCGAGCTGCTGCGTGAGTTGTTGATGTAGGCCACCAGCGAGTTGGGCGAGGTCCGGATCATCCGCTGCAGGTCGAGACTGGCGTCTGAGAGCGGGGAGATGGACAGCGCCCGCTTGCGGCTCAGACGGGGCGTCACTCTCGGGCTGGAGAAACGCGACACTGCGGGGCGGTCAGCACAAGGCACGTCAGCATCACCAGTGCTGGGGCTGGGGTGACAGATCGGTGGGGGACAGGAGAGCCTGCGAGGACTGTCTAACGGGAATCACAGCTCTGCCAGTTTTCTAGCTGTGGTCTCTTGGGCAAGGTACCTAACCTCTCTCAGCTTCAGTTTATTTACCTGTAAAATGGGTCTGATGTGCACAGGGTGTGGTGAGGACATGAGAAGTACATGTAAGGAGTTTGGGTGAGTGAGTATGAGCACTGAGCACAGGGTCTTCACCAGTAGGTGCAGGGATCAGGGCTGGAGTCCAGCAATGGGTAAGGCACGACAGCGATGTGCAGAATCAGAAGTGCGCGGCTCGGTGGCCTCTCACAGAGTCAACCTACTGGGAAACCAGCCCAGGCCAAGAAACAGGGCACACCCCGTGCCCACAAGCCCCAAGGGCAGCCACTATCCTGCCTTCTAACACACAGCTCAGTGTGGCCTATTTTTGTGCTTTGTGTAAATGGAATTATAAATACTTGTTCATGTCTGGCCTCTTTCATCCACATTATCTGTGAGATTTTTCTATGCCCTCGTGTGTGGCAGTAGCTCACTCGTTCCACGGAGGGGAGCGGGGGGAGTGAACGGAGGTAAGTGCTCCAAGGTCATGGATCACTTGCAACCAGGGTCACCACCAACATGCCCCCAGTACGGCCTTTGCCAAGCAGAGGCCTAAATGGCCACCCCAGACTTTTCGGGGGGCTCTGCCAAACCTGCTAGGCAGGCTGCCATGATGGGGTGAGGAGGATACAAGGACACAGCAGCGAGAGGAGCCTGACCACGCAGGTGCTCTCACACACCAAGGCCCTCAGTTCTGGAGTCGCCCGCGGCTCTGGAACCTGTTGCTTTGAATGTACCAGCACATGCACGCACACACCTGTGCACACACGTGCACGTGCACACCACCCTTTGGACAGCTGCCGCCGCCGGAGGAACAGGGCCTGACGACCCCAGACCCCAGGGCCACAGGCCCCAGACTGTTGTCCTCACAGTGCCCCCACCAGGATTCTGGGTCTCTCCTCTGCACAAACGGTGGCCTAGGAATGGTCTGATGACATCCCTGGCTCTCTACACACTGAGGCCCCCGCCCTGTCCAGACTCTACCTGAGTGCACTTCCTCCCTTGAAAGAGATGCCGACCTCCAGCGCTGCCGTGATGTGCACACAAGGTGACATGTGAGAAGTGCCTGCCGAACAGCAGGGCACAGTGAATGCTTGGGCGGGTCCCTGCCTTTCGGGACACCTGTGTGGAGCAGCCTCTTCCTGTGCCCCACTGGCCTCTGCCCACCCTGTCCTCCCTTTTGTGGCCTCCAGCTTCCCCATGGGCTGGAGGTGTCACCTGTAATAACCCTGCTCAAACACACCCATGTGTGTGCTCAGCCGTTCCCAGGCTTGTGATGTGTGCCTTTTCCCCTCCGCCTGCTCAAACCTACGCGGCCCCGGCCCAGGGGTCCTCTCCTCCAGGTGGGCTGCCCTGGTCACAGGGTCTGGCTTGGGGCAAATCGCTTTGCCTGTCGAGGACTCAGAATCTTCATCAAGAATCTGAGCATAAAGCAGACCCCACCCCCTACAGCTTTGGGGCTGCTGGGACCCACTGTGATGATGGACATGGAGGTGGCCCACGGTTGTGACGCTCATGTGACATATACTTTGCATAATTACTTTGTTTTCAACAAGAAGGGTGAAGTGATTTTAGGAAAGCTCCCAGTTGGAAGGAGAAGTTGAGCTAATCAGAAGATTCTTTCTCTCAACATCCTTGTCAACTGAAGTTTCCGTTTTTTGCTGCCTGTTTATTCTACTGGGCTCAGAGGACTGCGGCTTGCAGGTCTCTCAGCAAGCAGAGCCACTTGAGTACACAGAAGGTGCCAGGGGCACGGCAGGGAACTCACTCAGACAACTCCTCCTCCTGCTGCAGCAGGAAGGATCCCAGGCCATGCGCCTGGGGACAGGAGGAGGCACAGGGGGCCCGTGGAGCAGGCCCACTCCCTAGCCAGCCCTGAGGCTATGCTGCAAAGTGGCCATCCATTCTGAACAGGGGTCCCAGACCACAGACAGACACATCTGGCCAGTGTGTGTCCCTTTGATGTGGTTTTGGGATAAGTGCCTGCTTGGGAATGCTTGTGTGATAAATAACCCAGCAACAGCCATCGTTTAGTGACACTTAGACCCACTGATTCATTTAACAGCTACACCATTCTCCAAGCAAACTCGCTGTGCAGATAAGGAAACCAGGTTTGGGAGGTTAGTGACTTGCTCAAGGTCACAGAGCTACAGAGGCAGGACTTGAAGCCAGGTATGAAGGGATTCCTGCCGTGTGGACTTTCTGGGGACTCAGTGCCCTCACTGTCCATCTTCAGAGAAATCGGGAGAGGCCCAGGATGAGGAGGTCAAAACCTCCCACAAACAGGTGTTGACCTTCCACTTTCATGGCTCTGAAGAATGAACCTGGTAACATCCAACTGCCTGCACGCCTCTCCTCCTCTCTGGCAGGCAGCTCCAGCTGAGCACGCTGGGCCCCACACTCCCGATCTGTGCCTGGGCCGCTCCTCCCACAGGGCCTAGCTCGGCAAGCACCTGCCACCCCAGAGCAGGGGAGGGGGAAACCAGGAGTCAGCGCAGGGCCTTCTCCCTCCTCCCCTATACCCTGTTCACAACTGAGCCAACTGATGTTGGTTCCTGAACCCCTCTTCAAATCCCCTTTCTTGCTAACTCCACCCCTAGCCTAGCCTACCGCTTGCTTGGACCATTCTGGGGCCCTTAGCTTATTGTTGTCCTTGCTCAGCCAGAGAGAGCTTTTTCAACTTGGAAATTGGATCATGTCCCTGCCCTCCCCCCAGAACCTTCCAAAGCTCCCTGTTGCTATCACGGAAAAGGCTTACATAGTGGCCCTGCGAGGTGCCCCGGGCCACCTCTCCAACTTCATCCTGCCCATGACCCTCTCTCTGCTCCACCCACACCGGCCTCTTTCCAGCACCTCCTTATGTCATCTGCACAGGGCCTTCGCACACGTGGCCTCCTCTGCCTGTAGCACTCTGCCCTCCTCCCTGCTCAGACCTCAGCTGAGTCGTCCCTCCCCCAGGAAGCTTTCCTCAACCTCCCTAAGCTGGGCAGATCCTCCCCATGCCCAGGCCCCTCTCTCCAAACACGGAGAGAGGCACTAGTGAGTTCGCATCCACTTGTGTCGTTACCTGCTTGCTTCTGTCTCTCACCCTTATGAATTAGGGACTCACATCTTTTTCCCACCTAATCATTATATTCCCAAGTACGGCTGACTCAGCAGTGAGCCCAGTGGTGGGTGCCAAGGGCTGACCAATAGCACAGACAGGATGTTTTGAAGGACAGCAGGTCACAGCCACCCACAGTAAAACACTGGATGCTGCGCTGCGTATGCTGGGTTCTGGTCGAAGCACTCCAAAGTGCTAAGTAATTTATGCTTTGCAACGGCCCCAGACGAAAGGGCCGTTAGTATCCTCGTGTTACAGAATGAAAGTGCACAGGGGCTGAGGAATTTACCCAAAGCCACATCGCCAGGGGAAGTCGAGACCAGGAGAAAGATGGACATAGGGACGCCAAGACCACCTGCCACAGGACCTGTGCCCAGGGCGGGGAGGAGACGAGTCTCGCAGGGGAGGGGCCCCAAGTGGACAGGCAGACAGACACACACCCTACACGATGCGGAGGCACGTAGACAGCCTGTGCTGCGGGTCATCCACGCCTGTCCCTTCGTGGCCTCCTTGGAGCACGTTACTTAGCCTCCCCGAGCCTCTGTCTCCCACCTCCCTAATGGGGACGGGGTGGCTTGTCGTGCAGGGTTGCTGTGAACACACACAGAGCCCCAGGGATAGCACCTAAAATCCAGCAGACATCCCAGGTGGAACTAACTAATGCAGCTCCTCCGGGGGCGAGAGGGACTGTCCCGACGGCAGGATGAGCCTACGGTTGATGGAGTGAAGGACACAGCATGGCTAGAAACGGAGACTGGGCCACGCAGCAGTGCACCGCCACTGAGCATTCGCCCATCGGCTCTCATTCCGCGCCCTCGCGGCCTCTCGGCTCTCATTCCTGAATCACGCCCGCCACTCCTGACTTCAGAAGAACCCACAGCAAGACGCAAAAGCGAGTCCTCTGCCAGCCCCTGCCACGTGCAAGCCGAGCGGCGAACGCGGGGAGATGAGGGGAAAGACCTAACATCATGCAAAGTGAGGAATACACACGTCTTTGCAACACATTTTTAGAAAAAAACATTTTTGCTGCTAATGTTTGGATTCCCATCCTCTCGTGTGCCCCTAACAAGAGGAAACAGGCCAAATCTGACAGTGATATTCATCTCTGTTACGCCCACCTCTCAAGGGAAATATGTTTATTAATGCGCCTCTTCCCTTGATAAATTACTAAATAGAAAGAAAAGCCTGGCACTCATTTCCATGGCTCCTCCTGTGATTTATGACCGGGAACACGGCAGGGCATCCATCCGTGGATGCGCCTGTTTTAAGGCTGGTTGGCCACGGGTGACCGGCCACCTGTCTGCCCTCACCCGGGCAGATGCCCGGCACGACCCACTCCTGTCGCCACCTGCCTCTGGACCCTGCTTCACCCACTGGCTTTTTCTTTTGCTCACTTGTTCATCCGTGTGCAGGGCTGCGTGTGCCAGGCACTGGCTGGGCATCATGGGGACCACAGACAAAGGGGCCCCCGGCCCTGCCCTCACCAAGCTCACCACCTAGGTATAAGATGAAGACAGTGCCACCTGAGCAGGATTGCCCTAGAGGACCCCAGCGTGTTGCTTTCCCGGGGCAGCGGGAAGAGCAGGAGATGCAAGAACAGGCCCTGGACCCTGGCCGAAGTGGGTTCCAACTCTGCCTGAGCACTTCAAGCTGGGGGGCTTTCCGCAAGTCGCTGGTTGTCTCACACAGGAGATGGGCTCTGAGACCCCCCTTGGGGTTGCTGTGGGCTGGTGACCAGCATATCATCCGCAGCAGCGGGCGGATCTCTGTGGCCTCGGGGCTGGGGGAGCCCTCAGGGCCTGCGGACACAGGAGGCTGGGCTGAGGGGCAGCAGGAGGATTTGTCCTTGCTCCAGCTCCCAGGTGCCTTCTCTGTGCTAGTTGCCGTCCTAGGCACACGGCTGGGATGCACCGCACGGGGGGCAGCAGGACACAGCCTGGTCGTGGGGCTTGAGTGCCCTGAATGCGCACCAGCTAAGGAGCCTTCCCGGCACACCCCACCCCTCTTGCCCAGGATTCTGGAGTCGCTGAGGAGATGCTCTAAGGAAAGCCAGCTTGAGGACCTTAATGCTCCACACATGGCCGTCCACAGCCCCTTTGCCTCCTCTTATGGGGGAGTAGCAAGAGCTGAGGCCACGGATGTGGGAGGAGTGGTGTTAAGGCCATCCGGCGCCGTTGCCCAGCTATGTGCTGAAGACAGGGACGTTGAGGGCCCTGGGCTGCAGCACCTCACCTGGGACATGGCTTTGTCACACTGGTGCAGTGGACGGGTTGCCAGAGACCCACAGACACCATTCAGCCCGTGCTTGTACACGGCAGCCCTGCCCCTCTGGGGCCTGTGGCCTGGTCTCTGCCTCAGTCTCCCCTCCTGCCCAGACAGGGCGTGAGTTCTTTGCCCACGTGGGCCTCCGGCAGCCCCTCCAGCAGCTCTTCCTGTCTCTCTGTGGCGTGATCAATGTAATTGGTTTCTGAACCCCACCCCCACCCTGGAACCACAGCAGCATAAAGAACGGGTGTCAGGATGGAGGTGACATCCGAGTCAAATTAGTGTCAATATGACAATAAAATATACAGCCTGGAGGAAATATGGGCTGTGAACAGACAACATTTCAATCGGAAACATTTCAATCTTCTCAATATGGTGAGAGCGGGGGCAGGGGGGCCACGGTGGCTGCTATTCTCTTGTTAAATCACCAATATTCAACAGCGTAACACGAGAAAATTCCATTTTAGGGCCCGGGTGACAACCGGCGAATTCCCTGCTCCCCAGAGAGCCGCTCGGCAGAATGACGACCTTGGATTTCCTGAGTGGTTTTCTATCACCTTCCCACGTGGCAACTCCTCGTCTTCCTGCTGTGAATCAGCCCCCTTTAAGAACAGGAGGAGACGGGGCTTCACTGACCCCCTGGCCAGAGAGGGTGGGCTGTCACCAGAGCGGGAAGTCCTTTGTCCTCCCACCCTCTGCCTCAGCACTCCTGTGGCGCAGGGCGTGGCGTTCCAACCCCACCAGAGCCGTCGGAGGCCGCGCCACCTTCCTCCCACCACCGTCTGCCACCCACCGAAGGAAGGGTGCACACGCCTTCCAAATGAGATTAATTTAGGCTCAGCGGAGACAGGGGTGTCCTCCTCAGACATGATCAGGTTTTCCATTTCAGGAAAAAAAATACAAAGTTCTATTTTAAGTTCCATTTTTCAAACCAAAAAGGTGAGTCTATTAAATACATATTATTAAATACATAATCATGCAGGTGGCACTCGGCTAAGGTAAAAATTGTGTTGGTGGCTTGAAAATGAGTGGGCTGGGGACAAGGCCCTGTGGGATGAGGACTTCTGTGACATTCCTACACCTCTGCCCTGCTTGCTGCCTTGCCTGGCAGAGCCCGGCTCCATGGGCTTGGCTGCACATTCAAAGCCTACGGAAAGTTTCTCTCCCTGACAGTGCTCCCTCCTCTCAGAACACGAAGGAAGGTGGGGTCAGCGGGGTGGCAGATCAGGGTGGGCATTCTTCACACCCCCAGGGAACTTACACAGAGCAGCCACGCTGGAGCAAAAGCCACGAGGGCGAGACTGCTGCTCATGCCATGTCCCTAGCACGCAGGCAGGCGCTCAGGTTACCCGCCGAATGAGTGAGGATGAGAGAGGCAGAGAGGGGAGGCCTGCTCTCCCCAGCTGCCCGCGAGCTCCTGAGACCCCTGCACTCTCCCAGAGCTTACATGTTCAAGGTCATTTTATGGTTGGCTCCCTGGTGTGAACACACATGTCCTCCGAAGACCCAGGACCCTTCCACAGTCTCCTGAACCACGCTGCCAGCGCTGTGTGATGACCTGCACAGTTTTCTCTGTGAGTGCAGAGCAGGAAGAAACTGCTGGGAAGATGCACTCACTGTTCGCTACTGGGTGGTCTGAAGCTTCCCAGGGGGAGCCCTCTGCAGACCTGTGCTGCTGCAGCTCCCAAAAACACGGGCGCGGGCGGGGCCTTCTCCGGCCCTGTGGTCTGGGGAAGAGGAGGGGGCCTGGGGACGCTGCAGCGGCAGGTCTGGGCTCGGCCCTACTGGGGCCTAAACTGAGAGCCGGCGCTGTGTCCGGCGTCTCTCAGAGGCTGACGTAAGACATCCGCGTAGGCACGGGAGCTAAGTGGAAGTGCCTAGAGCCTTTTTAAAAGCTGGAGCAAAAGTTCTGGTTCTAGTTTAAACTGGTTTGGAAAAAAACGTATTAAGTAGTAACAAACACAGGAGATAATCCTGGATTGCAACTGTTGGGCATAGAAGGAGAGAAGTCATTTGTTCCTGAAATTCATGGTAAGGAAAATTCCCCACCCCCACCCATGCTGAGCCGGGGAAACTGACCTCCCTGCTCAGGCTGAGTCTGGAATCTGCATCCTGAGCCAGGCACGTTCCCTAGGCAGAAGCAAAGGGCCGGGTGTGGGCGTGATGAGTTAACCAGAGGCAGTGAGGCAAGCTGGGAACACTCCCGCCCACTGGTGAACTCACCTCCTGCCCGGCCTCCTGATTCCCAGCCCCAGATGTTGCCAGGTACTGAGCTGCCCCGGAGAACAGAGCTGTTCCCCAGCCTCCTTCCAAGATCCCTGCAAGCCAGCAGCTGCTGCCCTGAGCAGTTTCTTCCCTGGCTAGTTTGCACCTTTCCACTCCAAGCTCACTCACTTACTCACTCACTCACCCGATGAACACAGAGGGCCTGCTCCTTGCCAGACCCACTCCCACACCCGGCGGCGTGGCCATCTGGCCACACATAAGGAGAAGTGCCAGCCAGTTCCAGCTGGGCGCCTTGCTGGGTCCTGCTGGTGCCATGGTGCTGGCTGGTGGCCCCAGAGGTGTGGGGCTGGATTCAGGTGGAGTCTTGAGAGGAGGCCTAGGACACTGTACAGAAGTTTGGGGCCTGCAGACGGGGCACTGTGTGGCAGGACAACAGTGTGCAAGTGGGGAGAGACGGGGCTGGCGAGGAAGGCCGCCCAGCTGGGTTCTGAAGTCTGAATTTCATCCTAGGGCACTGGGAGCTGGGATGGGGGAAGGGGTGAAAGATGGGGCTGTGGGATGCCAGGCAGCCAGAAGGCAGTGACAAGCGGTACCTGGCAGACCTGGGGGCGGGATGGACAGGGAGATGGCAAGAGAAAGGTGTCGGGTGGGAGGGCGCCCACAGCCTGGGCTTAAGCAGTGGTGGACAGCAGTGCCGACAACGGAGCAACACAGTCCTGTGAGAGGGCATGGACTGAAACACGGAAAAGGAATACTGGTGAAAAGAGGCTGGAGCCAGCATTAATTGAGCATCTACTGTATGCCAGGCACTGGGTCAGATTAACACATGCGACCTCATCCAGTGTGTGTACCCCTCATGGCCACAGGGCTTGGGATTGCTGCCCTACCCCATTGATCGGATGGTCACCACCTCTGGGCCCAGGACGAGGTGCAGCCAGGCGCTGAGCCAGGTCTGCCCCGTGACCCCTCACTTCCTTCCCCTGGCACGGTGGGGCCTGGAGCTCACTGCACAGGCTGGTCAGGTGCACTGGAGACAGCACGTGCCCAGGGAAAAGCGGAGGATGGGGTGTCAAACAGGGCAGGGTGTAGAACCCTCAGGCGAGGCCTACGGCAAGTCACTTGATGTTGGGAAGCCCAGCTTGCTCATCTTAAAGTGTGCGGGCAGGGTGCTGAGTCTTCCCACCCCTCCTCTCCTCCCTTACAGGGGCTCCGTGCTGACCCCAGGGGCTCGTCCTCCGGGGGCCACAGGCGTCCCTGTGAATGCAGCTGTGAGGATGGCATTTGGTGGAAGGCAAGGGCACCAAAAACTTATCCGCCCAGGGCGCCTGACCTCTGACTTCGCCGGAGGTCCCTGCCTGCTGCCTCCTCATCTCAGTTACTGACACCCCGTCCCCCAATCACTCAGGCCCAAGGCCCTGGGGCCGACCTCGACCCCTCTCTCTGACTCCACATTCGACCTGGGACTTCACCATCCATCTGAAACACGACCACTTCTCTCCACCTCTGCCCAGGGGACCCCTGCTTCCACCTTGCCCTACATCCATTCTCAGGTCAGCACGGAAGGAGGTTCCTTTAAGGATCAGTCAGATGTCTTTACTCCTCTCCCCACCTCCAGCTCACTCCGGTGACAGCCAGTTTTTTCCAAGGCCTAACTGGCCAACACAACCCGGCCCCAAAACTTGGGCCTTACCCCGTCTCCTACCCTTCATTTGCTCCACCAGCCACACTGGCTTCCTGGCTGTTTCTTGGGCATGGCAGGCACACTGCTGCCTCAGGCCCTTTGCACTTGCTGTGTGCTCTGCCTGGAGCTCTCTTCCTCCAGACTTCTGCCCGGCTCCATTCTTTGAGTTCTGTGCTTCAGTATCATCTTCCCGAGTAGCACGCTCCCAGCGATGCTTCCTCCGGCTTCTTCATTCCATAGTGCACCCACCCCCCATCCCTGCTCTGTTTCCCTGGTCCATTTACAATCAGCCACTTTGGTACATCATTTCCTAGTGCTGTGGAGTGACGGTTTCTCCCCAGAGCACTCTAAGTTCCACAGAGACAGGGAAGAGTGTGTTTTGTTTGCTGGCCTGTGGTGACTGGGTGGATGCTGTCCACAGACTCCGCCCCCTGTGGACTGCAGTGGTGGCAGGCACTGGGGTCTGGCCCAGCCTCTCCTAAGGGCCCCTCAGCCCCAAAGGGAACATCAGGTGCCCTCCTCCACCTCGAGAGATGCCGATCAGCCCACACCCTTGGTGCCCCTGCCCCACTCGGTGGCTTCCCTTGGCCCAGCACTCACCGTCCACGGGGTTGAGGTAGTCATGGAGATGGGGCGCACCGGCGGCAGCCCCGCTCTGCATCAGGAGGTCCCCGTATGGCGCAGGGTGGCCCGCCATGAGGGTCATCTGGTGGTAATAGTCTGAGGGGTTGGTGCCTGGGGCAGGGAGGCTGAATAGTCCCCTCTCCTTAAGGTGCTCCTGGGCCACTATGGGTGGGAAGAGAGAGAAGCTGTCAGAATCTGGCACTGGCCTCGCCTTCTCCCGCCAAAGGAAAGAAAAGAGAGCGGCACAGCTGCTCCGCGGAGCCCTCCTGCCTACCCCCTCCCCCGTCTGCCCTGCGCTGGGCCGGCTCAGCCAGCGTGGGCTCGGGCCCTGCTGCATGCGGATGAGGGAGACCAGATCCCGGCCTCCACATTCCTCTTTCTCAAATTCATAAACAACCTCCCCCTCCTCCATCCAGGCCCCACAGAAGCCCCGAGCCCCAGGCCCACAGGCTCCACAGTCCAGCAGTCTTCAAAGAAAAGAGAAGACGCCCGCGGAGGCGCGTGGCGCAGGCGGCTGGGCCAGGCCAAGCTCTGCCTGAATGTCCAGGGTGAGGTCGCTGCCAAGGGCTCCGGGCCTGGCCAGATACAACTCCTCACCTGCCAAAGCCCACCTGCTCCCTGTCCGGCGGCGCGAAACCTCAGAACCCTGCAGACAGCCCTGCCCAGGGCTTAGGGAAGAGGCAGGGAGGGCCCAAATTCAGAGTAAATGAGGGGGCTGGCCCTTGGCAATATGGCGTCAGGGGATGAAGGAGAGCTTGGGAACTGAACACATTGAGAGTCCTGCTTTTAGCAGCTGTGCAAAATCGGGAGGTTTGAACCTGGAGTGCAAGTACCTAGCCACCGTGCTCCATGGCCTCGCGGCTGCTACTCTCCACAAATACTAAATGAGATCCTTTATGCGCTCAGCAGAGAGGAGAAACCAGTCAATGGAGTCGCCATCCTCCTCTTCCTCCTTCTCTCCATTTCCTGCTGTGTCTCTGGGGGCCTGGCCTCTGGACAGGCTGGCCACCTGTGGCCTCTGCCTGCCCTGTCCCTGCCTGAAGTGCCCTCCCCCTCAGCCTTGCCGGCCCAGCTCCCCCGGGGCCTTTCTGGAGATCCCATGTGCCCTGGGCCACACACAATCTGGCAGATGCCACTTTGGACCAGTGATAGCTTTCCAGGCACACACGGGCAGGCTCTGGGGCTGGCACCGTGCAGGGCACACACAAGGACTTGAGTCAGAGCACCTGACAGAGCTCTCTCAAGCCTGATCCGCTCTGGTAGCTTGGACCAGGGCCAGCCAGCAAGGCCTCAGGGTATCTAGTCTACCCTTGACAGGCCATGGGAATTAGCCAGGTCCCCTCTGGTGCTGAACCTGTCCCTGCTGCCTCCTGGGGCTGTGGGCAGGAGAAGTGGGTGTTCTAGGAGGTACACCAGTGTTTATCTTGCACCAGGCATGGAGTGGCACTCTGTCAACTGAAAGCCTTTCTGCCCGGGGCAGCCCCATCGCCACACTGTGGTCAGCAGACACTGCAGTGTTCTGGTTCCTGAACATCTCTCGGAGGGCGCTCCGTTCCTCCGTCCTTCGCATGGACATCTCTCAGGGCCCATGCTGGCCAGGAACCCTGTCATCATACACATTAGTTTCTTGGGGCTGCTGGAACAGCTCAGTGCAAACTTGGTATTAACTAGTGTTAAAACAATAGACCTTTATTCTCTCATTGTTCTGGAGGCCAGAAGTCTGAAATTAAGTATTGGCAGGGCCACGCTCCCTCCGGAGGCTCTAGAGGAAGAGCGTTTCTTGTCTCTTCCAGTTTCTGGTGGTTGCTGGCCTCCCTGGCTTGTGGCCACATCACTCCCATTTCTGCCTCTGTCTTAACACTGTCTTCTCCTCTGCACCTGCCCTGGGTGGGCACAAATGTGTGTGTCTTCTCTGCAAGTCTCTTATAAGGAACCTGTCACTGGATTAAGGGCCCATGAGATAATCCAGGATGACCTCCTTGGCTCAGGGTCCTCAACCTAAAGACATCCACAAAGACCCTTTCTCCAAATGAGGCAACACTCATAGGTTCAGGGATTAGAGTGTGGATATATCTTTTGGGGGGCACCAGTCAGCCCGCTAAGCCACGTGTGAATGTTAATGCCAAGGCAGCACTTGGGACCAGACTTTCATTCTCGTGCTCTTGGCCAGCCCTTTGCCGGCTGGGCCACCAGGAGTGATGTGGACCGGCCCAGGCCCACTGTCCCCAAGACAGCAGCTCGGCATGGGGGCAGCACAGCTTCCAGGGCACCCCAGCTTGGTCAAGGCCACTCAGGGGATACAGGTGGTATTCAGGGTTGGAAACCAGGGCCATGGTCATTTCAGAACGGCACTACATCCTGGCTGGCCGTTTTCAAGCCCTGCAGCTCAACCATTCGCCTTGTCTGGTTTCTCTTTGGTGAGGACCAGGTGAAGTGTAACCCTCCCTGCTAGGAGATGAGCCGATGCTTCAGGGGGCCTTTCTGCACAGCTGGGGGCTAGACGCCTCCTCTTCGTTGAGAAACTCCATCCTGCACCTTCTCAGAGCCAAGCCCCTGCTTCCACTCATGGTAACACCTATGAATGAGCTGGGAGGGGACACATTCCTCTGGGGGAAATGGAGGTAGTGACAAGGGACCCCCTGGGACCATGTTTCCCAGAGCCTCTGCCCACAGGGCTCACAAGTGCATGCTGCAAACGTCATCTAGCCTGGGAGTAGGCTCGGCTGGGCATATTTGAGAAGATGCAGCTTGGTTGCTTTCGAGGATGGGAACAATGAGAGCTAACAGAGCGCTGTCAGGCAGTGCGGGGCAGTGGGTAATGGCCACACCACGCTGGGGATGGGGTGCACTTCCCAGGGAGACAGCATGGATGGGGCCGGCTCCCAAATGTCCTATGTGTGTGTGAGAGAGTGGGGTGGGGGCTAGAAGTGTAAAACTTCACATCTGAAAGATGTCACTTCGTACCATGTGACCCTGCCCTTTTCTGGCTCAAATTAATTGCACTGGGGGTGGCTATCTGATCTCTGAGCTGGGCCAATCAATTCTGTCTCTCAAGCAGCTAAACAGAAAGCCTCAAAGCCACAGGCTCATCCCTGGAGCCTGGGGACGTGGGCTGCCACTTTGTGGCCACCTGCGTTGACCTGCAAGGGGCAGATAAAGCAGAGATGCAGTCAGCAGGCAGCCTGCTCTGCCTCCCTTCTGTCTGGCACCTCCCCACACACCACCTTCACTCAGCACCAGCCTCTGCACGCCCTGGGTCACTGCAACCAACGGCTCTCACCTACACAGGACCTGCCTGGACAGATCCTTACCACTACTATGATGATAAATCATATGTGCTTTGCATGCAAAAGGGTGCTAATGAAGGGCTCTCTAATGAGCACAAAAACCAGGGGCCCCCACCTCTCTCAGCTTTCACTGTTCCTTTACTTAAAAGTTGTTCGGGGGTAGTGGGAAGGGATGCCAGCCTGGCCACTGGCTGCGGGCATGGAGGCTGGCTGTGCTGACAGCCAGGGGCACTCACTGCACCCTGCCTGATGCCCCAGCTCCCCCTCCCAGCCCCAGGCCCCACTCACCGTCGGCGGGGCTGAGGCCCCGGGCTGCAGAGATCATGGAGAGCGTGGGGCTGCTGTGCACGGAACGGAGGTAGTGCTCCATGTGGGGGTTCATGTACGGGTGGGGAGTGTTGAAGGGGGACTCCCCAGGGCCGGCGGGGTGCGGGGAAAGCCGGAGCAAGGAGATGTCGGAGATGACAGGGCTGCCGCTCAGGGCGGGGGGCCTGCAGAGACAAAGGGCAGGGCTCTAAGAAGGAGGACGCAAAGGGAACCCTGCCAAGGACCCCAGACCAACACGGCCAGGCCTTGACTCTCACATGAAGACTTCCCAGAACAATCCCCACCTTTTATTTGACATGCCGACATCCTTGGTCACCTATAACTTCAGGTCTCAACTTTAGAGCGTTGGCCCGCGAATGCACACTGCCAGCTGCATGCTGGTGCGGACGCCCCACCCCCGCCAGGCCCGTCCTGGCGATGGGACTCTGCACCCATGACTGGATTTGCCAGAGCGCAGGCCATTCACACATCCGAGGTGCACCCGGCTGCCCCAGAGTCTCCTCAGGGCTGGGCACAGGCGTGCATGCTAGAAACATACGAAAAACAGAGCAAGAAAACACTAACACCAGGGGTAAGACACAAAGAGCTCACATTCCTAACAATATGTGGAAAAGGGAGGAATTGGGAGATGCCCTGCAACTAGAGGACTTTTGGCTTCAGTTGGACAGTGACTGGTGTGACCCACTGAGCCCCAGGACGAGCTATGAAGGGGAAGATCTGGATTCAAGACGAGTGTAGAAATTGGTGAGCCATAACTAAAATTTTGGAATATCGTTCCAGCTCTCCTTACACAGAATTCCTTCTAACGCTAACAGATCTCCCTTTCTCGATGCCCGGCGGTTGATCCCTCTGGCCTGGGCTGGCATGGCCGGGGCCCACCCCATGTCCCCTTGTCTGTCCACAAGGAGGTGCCGGATCCGCTAATGTGACCACGGGCCCTTCATGTAGGCTTCAGGCCTCTAACAGCCGCAGAGGTATTTCGAGGTCATCTACTCCAAAACTCACTCATTAAGGATGAATCAGACCTTATGGAAACATCAGCTAAGTCACTGACAACCAAATTTACAAGATTTCATTTTCAATTCTTCAGAAAATAGGAACTCTTCATGATTTGACGCAGCACAAAGAGGAGAGTATGTGTTCGAATCAGACACACCTGGGAGAGGATCCCAGCCGAATCACAGCAAGCAAGTAATTGAACCTCTCCAAGCCTTAGCTTCCTCATCTGTAAAATGGGCATAATAGTGTCTATTTCATACAATTGTCGTGAGGATGAAAGTCCCCCAACCTGTGCCTGAGACACAGTAGGCAGTCAAGAAAGGACAGCTGTGATTAGAGCGTTAGCACCACACTTTGAGGGCAAACCCAGGCGCACCTGCCCCAAACTCTTCGTGTTGGACTGATGCTGGATGTGTGAAAGGGCACTGTTAGAACGAGTCCTTTCAAGGAGGAAATGATTTGTCCGTTGGCTGTTCAAACCAGAGGTAATTACTGATTATGTTCAACAGCGCATGAAACTGGGCTGACGGCACAGTCTAAACCGAGACCCAAACAGGTGACATCCAGATGTCTTCACATCTGGGTCTCACAAACTTCCACCTGGGAGGCTGCTCCTCGGGCCTGGAGATGAGCCTTTTGCTACATGGTTTTCTAGCTTTGGCAGCTGTGTTTGCTCTGGATGTGCAGATCCAGTGAACCTGCCCGGCCACATCCATGCATCTGCGTTTTTGCCTAGGCCAGTCCTTGACCTTGCTGGCAAATTACTTCTCATCCCTGTCAGCCCAGCAGGGGACTCCTTGGTGACCCCCTCCCTGAAGGCTCTTCTGGCACAAGATCCCTTCCCTCTGCCCCCAGGGTGCACCGTTATGGTCTCGGGCTGACAGGTCCATCTTCCAGGGTTACTGGGCTCTGCTCAGCACCCGGTGGGGAACTGGTACCTGCAGGCGCTCAGAGGTATCATCAGCATCAGTGACAGCTGCAAGTCTGTGTGCCAGGCACTGTAGGGGAGCCTGCAGAGTAAGTCAAGAGTCACAATCTCAAGATGTTCTAACTCACAGGCTGCCTGCAGAGGCCTGTCCACCTCCAAGGGAACTGCATTAAGTGTGCGGGCTTAAGAGATGGCTTTATTTTGGGCAGGGGCTGCTACGTGTGCCAGGGAGAGAAGAAACAGAACCAGACTGATGCACTCTCTTGCCAAGAGTGGGTCCTGCTGGCTTTGGCATATGACCTTGGCAGGATGGAGACTAACACTCCTGTCACAGGAGAGGTGTTTTGTGACAAGAAGACTTAAGAGAGAACCTCATCTGTGTATGGCTCCTAGGGACAGACCTGGGGCTGAAGGACAGAGTTCTGGAAGGCAGCATGACTATGGCTCAGTAAAAGGCAGCGTGTCCCCTGCCCGGGAGAACAGCTAAGGCACCTCTCGTCCTCAGTTTCCTTGACCGTCGTCCCCAGGACACTTCAGGCAGGGCAGGCTCCCAGAGCCTGCAGGATGCTGGCTGGGGTTTGAGGGCACAGTAGTCTGTGGTCACTGAAGCTGGTTGCCCTAAGTGGCCCAGGCCCCAGGAACGCCAGCTTCCCTGGCACCAGAGTCACCCTGTGGGGTGTGCCGACCACAGTGGAAGACCTGGAGACAGCCGGTGATCACATGGGGATTTCAAGCAACATGTTGAGGCCACACAGCAGCCCCAGTCTGTCCAAGGTGACCCAGATTCCACCGACGGGATGAGCCTCACCGGAGAAGACCTGGAGTGAGCTGTCCTCACGGCAACATGCACACCACTGCCTCACACCAACTTCACCAACCTACATAGCAGGTCCTTCCAGGACCAGAGCTGCCCTTTCTTGGATGCCAGGCCCCATCCCAGGGCCCAGCGGAGAGTCCCCACTCATGCTGGGTGCCCCGTGTGCCGGCGAACAGACGACTGTGCCGTGGAGGCCTTGCCAGGAGCAGTGACTACTGGTGACATCTCAGCCACTGCTTCAGGCTGACCCCCAGCGGCACCTCCTTTTCTTCTCCCCTTTCTGCACCGCCGTGCTGAGGGCCCAAACTTGGTTTGAGCCTCGGCCACCCAGGCCTTGACTCTGGCAGTCCGGCGGACTCAAGGAGACGGCTTTGGGATGGGGAGGGCCGCCAGCCGTGGGAGCTCAATTTAAAACATGGCCACAGTCTCCTACGTCACGGATGCACAGGTGCACCCTCACACACTCCCGGGCCACCGTCAACCAGGCGACAGAGCTAGCCCTTCTGCAAGCTGCTCAGCTCGGACGCTGCTCTCAAGCCCTGCCTTCCCTCCCTCAGTCTGGCTGAGTGCGTCTGCGCCACACCCTGCCAGTCGCTCTTATGTTTGCTCTCACTCTGCATGAGGCTGTCCCGAGGACCTGCTCTGCACCCAGGGGCCTGAAGGGGGCTCAGGGCCCAGATGGAAGAGCAGCCCATGGCCAGGTGAGCGCAGGGCAGTGCGGTAGGAGCAGCTCCCTAACTCTGCCTGGACGTGTGGAGGAGGGCTTCTCAGTAGACGTGACACTCGGGCTGGAGCCTGAGGAATGAACAGGAGGTCGTGAGGAAGCGCATTACAAACAACGGAAGCAGCATGTGCAAAGAAAGCCTGGAGCGTGAAGCCACGTGCGTGAAGGTCATCCTGGGGGCAGGGCACAGTGCACAGAATGCTTGCTTCGGGCTGGGTCTATACTGGACCTGCTTCTTCTGCTCTGGGCATGGGGACATGTGACTGAAGCCCAGCTGATCACAGCACTCCATATCTCTAGCACCATGACCCGTTCAGGGATGGGCACGTGCCCAAGACAGCAGCTTTAGCTGGAATCTCTGGGAGAGAAGTTCTCTGTGTCCACAGGGGCTGCCAAGCTGGCGGGCTGTGAGCATAGGGCTGCGGGGGCCTCGCAGGGACAGCCCAGGAGTGGAGGTGACACAGAACATCAGAGCTGAGAGATGAAGAGCTGGTTTCTTGATTTGAGCCCCTTTGCCCAAAGCTAGCACCCTTGGCCATTTCAGTTATCTGAGCCAAGATGTTTGTTTGTTTCTTTCTTTCTTTGAGCCACTTGCAGCTGAGTTTTTGTGTCTCATGAACGCCGAAGCCTGTGAGGGCAATGCCTGACTCATACAGCCTCTCACAGCCCGGGGCCTGGCATCCCACAGGGCAGACCTGAGCCGCAGCCGCTCGGGCCTGTCCAGCCTCTGGCCTTCCTGACTAGAGGACAGGGTCCCAGTCCACAGCTGCTGAGGCTGGAGGGGCAGCTGTGCAGGTCCTTCTGTGTCCAGGCATCAGGTACCAGCAGGGCGCTCCGAGTAAGTAGAACAGCTGACTGAAGCCCCTCCTTACCGTGTCTGTGTGTGCACGTGTGTGTTGCACACGTGTTGGCGACCAGCAGCAGCAGCCTGGGGCAGGAGCCTGGCCTCGCAGGCTGATGGTTGCAGCGGAGGACAGCTGCACGTCCTCCCCATGTTGGCTCTGGCCTGATGGCTGGGACTGGGTCCTCACCCCGGAAGGCCGGGTACAATGCCAGGAAAGGTCTCTCCCTAGTGGAGGATCCTTGGCAGAGCCCCTGGATGGGACTTTGGAACTGGGCCCAAGGTCAGCACGGTGGCTGGGAGGTAAGAGGAAAGGAGAAAGGGGAGAATGGACAAAGGGAACTGAGGTGTAACTGGACGGCTGCTGTGCTAGCTCCGTGGGTGCTGCCACAGGAGGCTGCTGCTGGTCGCCAACACGTGTGCAACGCAACATTGTCAGCGTTTGAACACCTGCCACGTGCAACACATCCAGCAAGCCCATGAGGTAGATTTCACTGTCTTCATTTTAAGGACCAAGAAACTGAGGCTCAAGGAAGTCATGTGACCTGCCCAAGTGGCAGAGCTGGAGCGGGAGTCAGGTTGAACAGACTGACATCCCTAATGGTCCACCGAGGCACAGGCCTCTACTTGCCCCGTCTCACTGTCTCTGTTCTCAAGAACCCAGTGAGGTGGTCCCTTCGCAGATGCCACCTTGTCTGGTCCCCATGCTGGCGCTGGGAGCGGTGCAGGTTGAGGGGTCAGAGCCTGCACTTTGAAGTCAGACAGATGTGGATCTGAACGTGGCTTTGCCACTGCGGTGGCTTTGGTGCCATCTGCTCTGAGCTTCAGTGTCCCCGGCCTGCAGGAGGGGGCAGCTGTCAGATGGGACGAGCCAAGGACAGGAGCGTGCGTGTGGCACCAGGCACTCTGTAGGTGCTCAAGCAGGGCTCACCCCTCTCACACGCAGCGGATGAGCAAACGGAAGCAGCTGGGAGGGTGGAGTGGACCCAGCCCACACCTCCTGACGTCAGGTCCTAGGCCCCTTCCCCACATGCTGGCACAAGATTTTTGGCGGGAGACAAAAGGAGACGCCATGGTGACGAGAACCCTGCACAGCCATGTGTAACTTAGCGCCAAAACAGCTGGGCCTGAGTGAGCACGCCCGAGCCCTGGAGCGCGGCTCCGTTCCTGAAGCTGGAACGATGGCGATGGGTACCTAGAGGGAGTGTGGCTTCTGCTGGGCTAGAGGGATGAGTAAGACGTCGGTGGGTGGGGAGGAGAGGGCGGGCGTCACAGCTGAGCCGAGGCGCAGGGGCAGGAACTGACGTGCCCCTTATCGTGGCGAGGGGAAGGGAAGGAAGTGCGGGGATTGGGGCCCTGCACCCCACCCATGGCGCCTGCTTGGAGACGCTGAACAACGCGGAGCTGGGGGTGCTGACTCACCGAGGTGGGGCTCGAGACCCTGGGGCTTGCTCTCCCTCTCAGGGGTCAGGAGGAGGGACCCGGCCCGGGCATCTCAGAGATGGCCTTGTTCAGAGATCTCCTGTGCTGCTCAGTGAGGCGCGGGCCCTTTGTGTCCTATTTCACAGACGGCTCTACGGAGACCCAGAGTGATGGTGGTGAGGCCATGGTGAGGCCAGGGCAGCCGCAGGCAGGAACACTGGGACCCGAGTGCCACAGACTGGCCTAGGGGCTGCTGCTGAACAGGAGAAAGGGGAGGCCCAGGCACCTGGGGCTACGGGCCTCATAATCTCACCTCCTGCTGCTTCTCGGGTGACTTACGGCCTCTGCAGCAGCAGGGGAGAGGCTGCAGTCCCATGTGGGTAGCACCTGCTCTCCCTCCGCGTCCTATGAGCCACTCTCTGATCCTGGGCACAGGCCATGCTTGCGCCCTCAGCCATGCCCTTCCCCTCTGCATTCCTTTCCCCAGAGAAGCCCTGTTCATCCCCAGAGGTGGTGGCTCAGAAGCCCCTTGCCCAAGATGCTGCCCAGCCCTAGGTCAAGGTCAGGGCCCATGTGAGACCACTCCTTCCCTCAACCCTGAGCATGTCCATCAAGGCACCCCCAGCCACGAGCTCACACGTGGCCCATCTCCCAGTGGGATGGACAGCCCCAGGAGCAGGTGCCCAGTCTGCTGCTGCTCAGACCACTTGCGCAGCCACCTGGCCCTGTGCCCACGAGGGGCATGGAGCACGCTTAGTATGTGTCTGCTGAATGAATAAATGAATGAATGAAGCAGGGAGTGTGACCAGAGAAGAGCAGACATCACAGCAGAAGACCTGAGACCCAGCTCAGCCCAGCTGAGCTCACACCTGGCTGTGTGGCTGGGAGCAAACTGCGTGCCCTCTCTGAACCTGATCCCTCATCTGCAAAGAGCAATTATAGCAGTGATCTTACGAATCCATACTGCAGAGCAGAGGAAAGGCAGGCGTAGGGGGCTGATGACGGCTCCTAGAGGTAGGCCCCCGTCTTCATCTCCAGAACCTGTGAATGTGACCTTACGTGGGAAAAGGAACTGAGCAGATGTGACTGAGGGAGGACTTGGAGATGAGGAGAGTACGGGTTATCGTGGTGGGCCCTGCACGCATCACAGGTCCTTTTAAGACACAGAGGGAGATTCGACACAGAAGACGAGAAGGCTATGTGACAAGGAGGTAGAGATCACGGTGACGTGGCCATGAGTGGAGAAATGCTGGCAGTGCCAGGAGCTTGGGGAGGCGAGGACAGAGTCTCCCCTGGGGCCTCCGAAGGAGCAGGGCCCCACAGACAACTTGATTTCAGCCCAGCGATGCTGACTTTGGACTTCGGATTCCCAGAACTGTGAGAATAAGCTTCTGCTGTCTGAGGCCATGGAGTTTGTGGTAACTGTCACCGCAGCCCTGGGCAACTAACATGGCCTGGAAGGCAGATCACACTGGCCTGGAGCCATCACTGTCTTTCTTACCATCACCGTCCTTCTGAGACTGCAAACTCTCAGCAGGCCTGCTTTGGTCCCGCTGGAATAACCCAGTCCCAGGAGGTGCTCCCTGCGGCAGGCTGGCAGGGACGGGGAACCCTCTCCAGGCTGGGGTGCTCTTGGCAGAGGAGAATGTCTGGGCCCCGTGTTCCAACCCCTCGGGCTCACACGCTCTGGAACGTGCATTCCCACCCGCGGCCTGGATTACACAGTCACTGACTCCCATAGCGGATCCCACCCCGGCACACAGCCCCAACACGCCAGCTCTGCCTGCCTCAGGGAGCGCTGGCCTAGGTGTACCACCCTGCCTTTGGGCCACGATGCCTGCCACCCACCAGGATCACAGGGCCACGGGGTGGGGCAATAGAGCTCGGAAGTGGGGAGATCGGGACCCTTCTGCTGCTGCTGAGCTGTTCCAGGCCAGGTACCCCCTCTCTCGGAAATACCGGGTGGGCGCTCTCTGGGGATGCTAACCTGTTAGAAAGGGAACCAAAGTCCCCAAAGCCTGCCCTTGCATCTCTTCCTCCAAAAACTGGGATTTCGTAATGCCAAGGCCGGGCTGGGCAGGTCAGACAGGGTGGGCACGTCTGCTCTCCCAGGGCCTCCCGAAGAGCAAGGCCAGAGCCTGCCAAGCTAGACTTTACCAACAAATAGCAACAGAGCTCCAGAAAGCTCCTCTGCATGGAATTCAATTTCCTCTCCAAGGGTTTTGTTTGTTGATTTTGTTGGATTTTTGGTTTGTTTTGTATGTGAAACTGTACATTGGCAAGCTTGTGTACCATGTTTCCCATACATGCATTTAAAAAGTTCCAGAAGTCAAAGTCTTTCCAAAACATACTAACGGAGTTTGCACTCTTTAAAGAGGTGTACAGCACATTCTTTTAGTAGACACTGGAGAACTGCCCTCTCCCAAACTGGAGCCCAGTCCATTTCCTGTGTCAGTCTGCACGTCTCCGTGCATCTGGGTGGCTGCCTGTCCATGCAGGGGCTCTGAAAACAGGAGCTGGGGCCATGGCATCCAGCTGTTGATTGACTTGTACCTGTGTCCTCGCATCATTCCCTCCACTAGCTGATGTTCACTGAGCACAGGCCTCTGATGGCACCAGTGGGGAGCCGGGGGTCTGAGGAAGACTCTGTCAGGACCTCCCACACTCTTGGGGGCAGATGACTGCAAACCCGACTCACAAGTGCTGCACCAGAGGCGTGCCTGGTGGACCCTGACATTCCCAGGGTCTACCCTGACCCCACACGTGCACAGATCCCAGTGGAGCTCATGAGTGCCCAGGAGGCCACTGTGACAGAAGGGTATCAGGGTACTACTGCTGCATGGGGTGCCCCGGGCCCAGCCACAAGCTCAGGAAATCACGGGCCCCCAACCCCATAGTTCCCATCGGTGCCTTGGCCAAATCACAATGCGGGGACCTATGTGATCACAGAGGGAGAGTGGACACTGACTGTCATCTGCAGACAGTAAACAAGGTGCTAAAGCAGGAAGAGGGGCAGGAGGAAAAGAATTTATACACTCTGCTGGTGCAATCTGTGCAGGCGTCCTGCAAGAGGTAGTATCTGAGCTGGGCCCAGACTCTTACAAGAGAATGGGAAGGAGTGGGTGAGCAGTACTGGCCTGGGTTCTGAGACAGGAGAATAGCTGAACGCGGGGGAATAGCTACTACCTTCCAAAGGCGGAAGGTCTGACAAGACACCTGGGTGGGAGGAGAACGTGGTAGGGCAACGTCAGTAACCTACTGGACTTACTTTACAATAAGAACTATCTTCATCCAAAGTTGCCATCAGGAGAGTGAAGAGGCCAGGCCCAAGTTGGGAGAGGCTACACAACACACATTACTAACTACGGAATGAGTAGCCTTAGTGTGCAAACTGCTTATATCAAATCAGTGGGGAAAAGGCAACCCTGTAGAAAAATGGCAAAATAGCTGAACAGACATTTGGGGAAACAACGGGCAATAAACCTAAGAAAGAACACTTGGCTTCATTAGCAATAAGGGAGATATAAAATTAGAATCACAGGGAGATGTCATTTTGGCAAAAATTAGAATGTTGAAGACATCACCTTGGTGACAAGGACGTGGAGCAAGCCAAGCTCTCAAACTCTGCTGGTGGGAGTGTGAGTTGGCAAAAACCACCTGGCAAAAGTCTCCCAATGTGTAGGAGGGTTAAAACGTGACTACCCCTGACTCTGCCACTCCATTCCCAGACACACATTGACTGTAAAGAACCCACCGTATGTGGAGCCCAGAGGACGGTACGAGAGTGTTCTGGCAGTAACGTTCAAATTAGCAAAAACACATCCCAAATGCCGCCAACACAGACTGTGTCAGAGTAGTGAGAATGAATGAAATAAGGGTCCCCTGCATCAATGGGTGACTCTCCGGAACACAACGCAGCGTGTGAAAGCAAGTTCCCAAAGGCATCTGTAGTGATTCCATTGCTATGGAGCAGAACAACACAGAACTAAGCAGTGTACTAGGGGGGTCAGACATAAGGTAAAATCGCTCTGAACGGAAGGGATGACAACCTCCAAATCCCAGAGAATGGAGGAGTGGGGAGGACGTAGGAGGCAGGAGAGAGAGGAGCACCTGTGACCTTGAAGGTGTTGGCATGTCCCCAGTCTTTAGGCTGGGCAGGGGATGAGGGTGTATGTGTCATAGTTACTTGGATATCTTAAACAGGCTTTTGCTATTTTTTTGCATGTCTTCGATACTTAATAGGGGCAAATTTTTTAAAAAGCATGGCTGGGTGGAAGCAAGCCTCTGGTTAGAAGTTGACTGAGTGCGTGGAGATTCTGGAGTGGGAAGCCGAGTGGCCTCTGGAAGTGTCTGAGGCTCAGTGGCGTCTCCCTGACCGCCCAGTGTGCTCTCTCGGCCGCAACTTCTATCTGTGGCCCGGTCTCCCTCCTGGCCGGCCCCGGCCCGTCTGACCAGCCTGCTCTGGGACAAGCACACATCTGCACACACATCCCATCCATTCGACCCTGCGCTCACCCCATTCTCACCACAGACCCAGCCGCGCGCCGGCTTTCAGCTGTCACTCCCTACGCCGAGCCGTAATAAAGAAATCACTGTTTTCAGTTGACAAAGAGCAGATTTCTTACTAAGTAAACACTGCTGTTTTGGTAGGGAAATTAGGTTACAAAATTGCGCCTACGAAGGCGGCCGTACAGATGGACCTGGTTACGGCCCAGCCGCACAGTAACGGCGGTTAATCCCACCGCCCACCCTTTACTGGAGCTGCCCCTTGCAGCAGAAGGGCAGGAAGGTTATCAGCTTTTGCAAACATAAAAATCAAAAAGCGTAAAAGACAAGAGGGAAAAGGATGAGATTTTTTTCTAGCAAAGTGATGACGTGCTCAGAGCAAGGCTGGGAGCCCGGCGGGGGCCCTGGGTTTGCTCCCCGTGGCACCGGGGAGGCCAGGGGACCTGCGGCATTGGCTGACCCCCGGGGATGTGGGGCTTTTGTCTGTAACAGGGGCTGTCCTCGGCTGGGCACTGCTGAGCTGAATCTTCCAGAAAGTTAAAGCCATGGGTGGGAATAAGAGAATAAGACACGCGGTCTTGGGAGTGGCGGGTGACAGGAGGCCTTCAATAAAGGGAGGGACGTCACTGGGGGCCTGGGGTGAGGCAGTGAGAAAAGGCGAGGGTGGACGGGGCTGGACAGGGAGAAACCCCTCCACGCTGAGAATTCTCCAACTCCGGCCGCGCCGGGCAACGTGGTGTGTGGGGTTTCCTTTCCCGGATGCCTGTCGGAACTAGACGGAGAATCGTGAATGGCTGAGATAAACCTCCCCTTAGCGGTGGGCATGCTACTGATTTTCAGGCAGCTTTTGGGTCCATTTGTGTGTGCTTTGCAAAGGCTCCCTCCTCCTCAGTGGCACTGGTGTCTGCCTGGAGTGGGGGCTCCGCACTGGGACAGAGGCAACCCCAAGAAGGTGGTGGGGGCCCCCTCGGGCTGGGGGCGGCAGAGGCAGGCACCTGTGCCTCCTGCTGTAAACACTTTCTGCTCCTGCTTTTCTGGTGGTCTGGCCTCTCCCTGCTTCCCTTCCAGCACACCACCCTGCCATGGCCCAATTTCTGTCCCTCCCGACCCCACTATGAGGTCTATGTGAGCAGCAAGACTGAGCCTCCTCGGGCCTGTATCTCCAATGCCTGGCATGAGGCTGGCACATCATAGGCACTAAGTGAGTGTCCTTGGATGAATGAGCACTAAGAACATTCTCCTACTGAGTTAATACTAGCACATTAACTGCCACGTGAGTTGTATTTAACTCATGCTAGTTTTGAGCCCAGGGCCTTATGAAGCATATGTAACTCACATGTCTCTTCACCTTGAGAGCCATGTGAACTATTTTTCAAGTTGCATATAACTCATCCACAG
This sequence comes from Lepilemur ruficaudatus, assembly GCA_963574885.1. Classification (NCBI taxonomy): domain Eukaryota; kingdom Metazoa; phylum Chordata; class Mammalia; order Primates; family Lepilemuridae; genus Lepilemur; species Lepilemur ruficaudatus. The sequence goes on from CAUYRT010022854.1 coordinate 90,903, forward strand.
AAAACAATAAAAAATAACAAATTTTTTGTTAAATTAGAAAGGATCATTTTGTTTTTAAAGTTTTTATTCTATTTTCATAATAAAACACCATGGCCCCAAAGAAAAAATATTTTTTCTAGTGTGGCAGTCAATGTGTTAAGCAACTCTGAACTCCTGCCACCTGGCTTGGGCAGGACAGGTCAAACGCACACTTTGGAAGTTCAGCTCCTGGAAGGAGAGGAAGGGCAGGGCTCCCAGCGTGCCCAGTGTATTTCTTCGCGGTGGCACTGGGGCATGCAGTTGGCACTGCAATGCTGGCTGCAGTGACAGAGGCTCAAGAGCATCAGCAACGACTGACCTTTGCAAGCACGGGGACCCAGGGGCCGGGCACTGCTCACGTGTTCCGTCAACACATGTTGACACCAGCTGGCAGGAGTGACCCCCCCAAGTGACAGCACTTGGGACACAGATAAATCCAGCAACAATGAATTAGGCTGAATAAACGAATGCATCTGGACACCGGCAACAGCTTCTAACCAGAGTGGACAAGCTGAACATGTGCCATCTCAGAGGACTCCCCACCTCAAAGGCCCATCTACCCCACCAAGGCCTAAAATTTTGCTGTTACTGATTAATTCCTTTGCCGACAGGGATAACACGCAGAAGCTCTGGGAACCACAGTGAAATCTTCCTCTCTGAGGACCAGCAAGGCACCAGGAAGAGTGCAGGCTTGCAGGTCAGAGCTCACTGACAAGCTCAGCAATCTTGGGAAGCTCCTGAATCCTGGGAATCTCCACTTTTCTCCTCTATGAATTGAGAACATCACCCACACTACAGGTGCTGGGGGGATGAGTATGACACCATCAGCCCAGCACCCTGCAGTGTGCCTGGAATGAAACGCGGGTTTCCTTCTGGTGTCAGTGTGGCAGTGATAAGAGCAAGGGTATGCTGGAGCTCACAAAGCCCCATGTGTGGTTCTGCAAGCTTTATATACACTCACTTATCTAGTCCTCACCACGATTCCACGTGGGGTGCTACTATATCCCCATTTTAGAGATGGGGAAACCGAAGCTTGTGGAGGCTAAGCAGCCAGGTCAAGGTCATAAAAGGTGTAAGTGGCAGAGGTAATATTTAAACCCCTGCCCCCCCCGTCCCATTCTGCCTACATCCTGGGGATGTGGATTGGAAATGCCCAAGATAATGGGGGGCCCCTGAAGGACAGAAGAGGAAGCAGAAAGGTCACCTCCCAAGCCTGCAGGACTTTTCTGCTGCAGCCTCTCTCTGAAGCAGCTGTGCACACCCTCCCCCGCTGCAGACACACCTCGGTTCTGTACATTAAAATTTGCTTCCCTCTCCCCACATGCCTCCTGCTCTCAGCTGACCACACCGGCTCTCTCCAAAGCCCACAGCCAGGCAGCCCTTCTTCTGCGAGAGGCTGGCGTTCCACAAAGATCAAAGACCAGGCCATCTTATCAGACACGTTCCTCATTAAACTTTTACAGGCCAGATTCCATTATAAATGAGCTGTCTGTCCCAAGCAGCCGAGTGAGCATGTTCCTGGCTTTAGGGATCTGAAACTCTTAGAGCCTTGGAGATTTTAGCAAGGGGGTCAGCTGGGGGGTGTCAAATTGCCCAGGTTCAAATCCCAGCTGTGCTACTTACTAGGAGGGTGTCACTGGAAGGGCAGTCAGCCTTCCTGTGCCTTGGTTCCCCACTTATCAACTGGGGATGAGAGTACTGCCTTCCCCGAAGGGAGATGAGATGACATCAGCGAGGGCTGGGCACAGGCTCTTGCTGCTGCTCCCCCGCTGGCCTGGCCCCAGCATCCCACAGCCCAGAGAAGGGAAGGGACCTGCCTGATGGGGTCTAAGGACGATCCACGTCAAAGTGAGCCACGGCTCGGCATCTACCTGTCACTCTGCCCTCAGACAGCCAGGAGAGGAGGGTGTGCTGTCCCACGCAGTGCCTACAGCAGGGTTCCTGCACTCCCTGCCTATCCTCCTGTCTATAATAACGTCAGATCTCTGAACAAGTGGTCAGCCACGGCGGGTTTTGAGGAAGAGCTCCCTCGAGACGGGAGGGTAGCGTGGACCCAAGCGGGGAGGAGGGACAAGGCCCTGGTGGGTCCCTGGGCCCACCCAGCGTCCTACCCCAGGAGGCAGGAGGATATGCCCTTTGGAAGTCTCCTCCTTCCTCTACGCTCTGAAAAGAAACAAGCATGTTTGCCGAGGGAGGAGAAGGTTCTTCGTGAAACACAAACAAAGCCAATCCTCTATGAATTGTGAACCTGGGGTGCTGTGCCAAGAATCAAGAAGAAAATGTCCAAATTTCTTTCTGCCCAACTCACCCTGCTTGGTGAATGGCTGAGGACAGTCGTGAGGGCCCAGGCAGATGCTGGTGAGTCACAGGCTGAGCAGGCTGCTGTGTTTATTAATCTCACGATGAACCGGGACGGTCTTTATGGAACACTGACCTTGGAAAAAGCCATCTTCAAATCCCCCTAGACTGGAAAGTTCATGAGCTCAGCCCAGCAATAGCTAAGAAGCTACTCTCTTAAGTGGAGGCGCACCAGCACGGGGCCGAACGTCCCCATTAACATGCAGCTGCTGGACGGAGTGGGGACCCAGACATTCTTAACAGCTCTCTGAGGGGCTCTGGCTAGTGCGGACTTTGTGTGACTGAGTGTGTAGAGGATGGGGAGGCCCCCACACCCACCAGCTGGCGCTCCCTCCCTTTCCCTGAAGTACCTGGGCTGGTGTGCCGGCTTTACAGGCATTGATAGCTATAGCCCAGAGCCATCTGTCCCCAAAAGAGCCCCCTCCTCTCTCCTTTTCCGTGAAGGATGGCCTTGGGCCGTGACTGCTAAGGCAATGCGTATTGAGTGGTCTGCAGGGAGTGACTGGCAGTGTCAGGTTCAGAATCCCGGGGTGGAGGGGTGGAGGGGTGGAGGAGTGGAGGGTTGGTCATGGATGTCACAGGTCAGGTACAGAGCCCAGTAGGAGGAGAGAGGATGGCACTATCCTCCCCTGGTGGAGACGCTGTGGCTGTTCCCACCCCATACGCTCACTGCCTTCTGCAAGCTGAGACAATGAACAGGTTTAGGTCAACTTGGAGGGACTCCTCTGTGAGTGGGTCATCAAAAGGAACCAGGGGATTTTTAAAACCCCCGGTTTTAGAGGCAAAGGCGTTATCAGTGAGAGAAAAGGCTCTACAACCTTCCCATCCTATAACTTCAGAAAGCCAACACACAGTGCCGCTTTCCAGGATGCTGGGCAAGCAGGGTGGCCTGCATGGTCCCCAAACTCCGGCCTGTAGGTGCCTGTAAATAAGCAGAATCCCAGGCCTCCCCCCAGACTGAAAGAACCAGAACTTTTGGGGTCGGAGCCTAGAAATGTGCACCTTGAAGACACCTCATCTGATCAAATCTGCAGCCAGGTTTGGGGACTGCTGCATGGGGACAGTTTCTATAAGCCCTTCTAGGTGGGAAGCAGCTGAAATGGGCTCTCTCTGAAGCCCCAGGCCAGGGCAGGGCTAGGAAGGATCCCACAGGCAACAGAGGGAGCTGAAGGCTGACCCCAGCCTCCGGGACCAGCAGCAGGAACTTCTACCTTCCCCTCCAGGACACGAGCTAATCCTGGCCCAAGGCAGCCCTGACTCATGCCTGCGTGACTGCAGCCTTGGTGCAACACCAAGGAAATGGGAGCTGCAGTTGGGGGGCCTGCCATGCCACGCCTTAGCTCAGTTCTCCATGACAACCCGGTGGGCCTAAGCCAAGAGGCATGGGCCAGAGCGGGTCCAAAGTGCTTCTCTCCATGTTGGCACCACGAGACTCTGGAGAGACTGCAGGGAGCATGTGGCCCCCTTCACAGAGGCCTTCTCTTCTCGCCCTCGTATGGACTCTGGAGACTCAGGAGGATGTCCCTGGGGGATTGCAAGAGAACCCCGCCTGACCAACAGCAATAACCCCCCAACCCATTGTTGTGGTTCGCACAGACCAAAGGTGCCGCGGCAGGAGTGCACAGGCGGTCCCTTTCCTCTCCTGGAACTGTGTGAGCATCAGCAAGCTATGCAAGCCCTGTTGTGGGTTTGTCCCCGACGGTGACCGGGAATGCTTCCAAACTGTTCTAGATGCTTTACTCACATCACCCTATTTCCTTCTCAAAATAACTCAGTAGACTGGGTTGTCTCAGTAGATGTGGCCCTTCCACAGATGAGAAAACTGAGGTTTGTTAATTCATGCTAATCCCAGCTAGCGGATTTGGCGCTGGGTTCAAGGTAGCCTGTTGGGCTGAGATCTAGCAACAGCAGGCTCCTGGGCGATGGGTGCAGAGGGGGGCGGAGCGAGAGAACAGACGAGAGCACCTCCCTGGAGCCTTGGTACACCGGCATGCCATCCCCAGAGCGAGCGGGATCCTGCGAGGGAGTGGGGAGGGGGCCCAGGACCCGAGCAGTGGAGAGCAGGCGGTGTGAGGACAGCACAGCAGGCGCACCCACGAGTGGGTCACTGACTCGGAGCAGAGGCAGAGGCTCAGACTCCGCTGACAAGAGATGACACCGCACCTCATTTGCTGTGCAACGTTTGGGTAATTAGACACATTTGGTGCCAGCAAGGAGGAGCGGCCTACAACACGGGCTTGATGGATCAGGGTGCTCCACCGGGCTCAGACCACATTAATCACAGAAGCCAAAGCCACGGGGCCATTTTTCTCCAGGCTTTGTCCTGGTTCCCAGCTGGGGCACTGGGAGAAGGGGAGGGGAGAGGGTGGGCTTTCCAGAGCCCAAGGCCAGCCCTGAAGCACTCGCTGTGTGTCCCTTTGGCCTTAGCAGGGACTAGCTGTCCCAAGGATAATGTGAAGCCACTGGAAGTCCACCCCAGCAGGACGGGGTGGGGGCTGGGGCGGGGGTTCTGGAGACACTGTGCCGCTGCTCATCATGGGCATGGCCAGCCTAGCCCCTCCTTGGCTGGGAAGGGGACGTGCACCCAAGACCTGGTCTTCTCAGCCCTCCACCTCACAAGGATGATGCATGGAAGTCATTGTGCCTCTCAGGGCCTCAGTATCTTCATCTGCAAGATGAAGTTTAAACCCCATCTCACAGGAAGATTCGCTAATAGAGCACCAGGCTCCAGCCTGAGCCCAGGCCGCTGCAGACCTGTGCAGACTGGTGACGTGCTTTACTGTGCTCTACTGGGAGATGCCACCTCCACACTGAGGTTTGGTGATCCCAAATGACCGCAGTAATGGCCCCCAAGAATGTCCACATCCTAATCCCTGTAATTCATAAATGTTACCTGCTATGGAAAAAAGGACTTTGTTGATGTGATTACGTTAAAAATAATCTTGTGATGGGGAGAGCAGCCTGGGTCATCCAGGTGGCCCTAAAGCAGTAACAGGTGTCTCTATAAGACAGAGGCAGAAGGAGAAAACTGCCATAGATGAGGAAGGAGGCGGCATGAGGACAGAAGAGAGAGAAAAGATGTGGGATGAGGCTGGGGCTGTAGGCCAAGGAATGCGGGCAGCTTCCGGAAACTAGGAAAGTCAAATGGAAAGATTGTCTCCTGGAGCCTCCAGAAGGAATCAGCACTGCCAACACCTTGAATTCAGCCCTGTAAGACCTACTTCAGACCCGGCCTCCAGAACTACGGGAGAATAAATCGGTGCTATTTTAAGCCACTAAGTTTGTAGCAATTTTTTGTAGCAACAACAGGAAAGGAACACACTGCCCTTCAGGTTCTCAGTCTAGTGAAAGAGCCGCGCAGGCCCGCGAGGGACCAGGCTGTCTCCATGGCTGCTGCATCCACAGCCTACTTCCCCACCTGCTCTGTTCGCCGATCAGGAAGGAAGCAGGCCCACCCCAGAGCTGGGGAATCGCACAGCCTGGAGAGAGTCAGGCCACTTTCCCAGGGCTCCTCCCACCCCCTGGGGAGGGACAGCCCCAAGGGCGTTAGTGGTGGGACTCTGCCTGCAGCAGCATCCCCCGGAGGGCGTGTCAATCACAGATGGTGGGCGCCACCCCCAGAGTCTCTGACTCAGCAGGCCTGGGCTAGGGCCTGAGGACCGGCATCATTCCTGACAGGTTCCCTGGGGACACTGATGCTACTGGGCCAGAGGTCTTGGGAACCTCTGAACTAGGGACAGTGCGCTAACACAGGGCTGCATGTACTGCCAGGAAGGGATCGGCTGGACCCGGCAGAGGGACCTGCGGTCTTTGCGTATGCTCCTGAGAAAAAGGCCAGCATGCAGCTAGCTGAGGACCTGGGCCCAGGAGGCCCTAATTTGATTTCTAACTGTCCCACTTGCTAATTGGGTGACCCTGAAGATTAGTTATCTAAGCTCTCAGTGCTGCCTCAGTTCTCCCACCTGTAAGATGGGGAAGACACAAACGACTATCTTCTAGGGTTGTTGAGGAGATTAAACGACACGAAACATGGGAAGTGTTCATGGCAGGGCCAGATCGCAAGGTCGGTTATTGTGAGGTGCGGCAGGCATCAATGTCGGGGTCCTCTTACACTTCTGGTGGTACCAGTAGTTGTGTAGGGAGATATCAGCCGGGACATCCACCTGCAGAATGACACACCTGCGTGGCTTCTCTCTACATAGAGCTCTCGGCGTTCCCCATGTCTCCCGACCAGCACCGGGAGCCCGTGCAGGGAGCACTTTGAGGCCGGCCTGCTGTGCCCAATTCCCATGTCACCGAGCCAGCCACACACACCTCCTGAGCAGGACTCAGGAACACCAACTCCCTCCCAAACAGGGACTGAGTTCCCTCCATGCTCCCAGTATTCTCACATGACACCAGCTGAGCAATTTGGGGACGGCCCAGCTAGTTTTAAACATGCATCTGCCAGAGGCTGCCGGGCTGTTGTCTCAGCTACCTGCAGGAGGAGGGCCCTGGGCCTAAGGCTGCTGCGGCAGACCCCAGCCACGTGAGAACCAGGTACACACACTGGAACAAAAGGAAAAGTTCCCAGCATGTCAAAAGGACACAGAAGACAACTCAAAGAGACTCCCAATGGCCAATGGTCGTATCTGGCACAGTTTGAACAAACAAAAGTGGTAATGGCAATAGAGAGTAACCAGCAGGATAACACAAATAACCGTGCGTCCCTGTAGATATCAATAAATAATCAAATAATCAGGAGATGTGGGGGAAGGGACGGCTCTTCCTCACGGTGGAATTCCCACCAGCAGATGCGGAAGGGATGATGGAAATAGAAGGTCGCCATTTGGAAAACACTAGCACTTACTGTCTCTGGCAAGAACCATCAATGGTTGTTCAAATTAGTGGTGAAAACATGATGAGAAACAGGACAGTACCATATTCTCAAAGAAGTACCCCACAAGACACTAATTAGTTACATAAGGAACGACTTTAAAGTGGAGGAGCTCAACAGACACCCATGACCAGGTGATCATCTCCCAGTGTGGATAAGCGTGGACGTTATTGCCTCCTGATGGGACGGAAAGGACGCGACGTCACTTCCATGGTAGTGCTCTCAAACTGCATCATCTGAGTGTCTTTGCAAAGCAACATTAGGCAAATCCGAACCATTTTATGCAGTAACTGGCCAGCACTCTTTAAAACTGTCAAAGTCATGAAAGTCAGAGAGAGATCAAGGAACCGTCCAGGATCAAAGATGACTAAAGCGGCACGACAAGCAGATGCAACGTGGGATCCAGGACTGCACCATGAACCAGGAAAAAAACATTAAGACAACTGACCAAATTCAGATAAGATTTGTAGGTTAGTTAATAGCATTATATTAATCTTGGGTTAAGATGTTAACGTTTGAGGAACTGAGTGAAGGGTATACAGGAGATCATCTTTGACTTTTGCAACTGCTTTTGTACATCTGAAATCACTTCAAGGTAAAACATTAAAAAGTAAAAAATATTTTTTAAAAGTACAGTAAAAGTCTCCGGTTTGCTCTGTCTTGGGGAGGCCATGGGTGTCCTGAAACAGGACACTTCTCAGACACAATGCTTTCAACACAGTGCGAGCTCAGCAAGTGTTCACTGGCTTCACTGGGGCGGGAGACGGGAGAGGCAGCAGGACCTGTCTGGAATAAGTGGAACGCGGGGAGAGGGTCCCCCACTCTGCAAGCACTAACTGTGCACCTATCACGTGTCAGCCGTTGAGATACAGAAATGAGAGGGAGCTCAGAGCCTGCGGGGGCAGATGTGGAAACAGGTCATTCTGTGTGAATCTGGAGCAGGAGCCCCGTGCAGTGTGGGGGACCACCGTGCCACAGGAGGAGGTGGCTCCTTGGCTGAGGCTTAGAGGTGGCTGGGTGGGTGGGACATCCTGGACACGCTGGGCAGGCAGCAGGGGTGAGGCACAGAGACAGGGGACATAGGCAGCAGCTTGGTATGGACAGGCGGGGGTGGTGCCAGAGGGGTGAAGGCACTGGGTCTAAAGGGGCCTTGGGGCCAGCAGATCCTTCACAGAAGGTCCACTGGAGGCAGGTGTGGGGAGCAGTGGAGAAGCTAGGGGTGTGGGGAAGGTAGAGGCCTCTCTCCTAGAAGGAGAATGGATGGGGCTGAGCCTTCCGTCATAAAGACCAAGAAAACTGACACCTGCCATGGGCTAGGCGGCTCCAGGTGGGAATGACATGGGCAGGGTTAGGCAGATGGAGATGCACTGGCAAACACACCCCTTCCACCTGGGGGCCTCAAAGCAGGGAATAGAAGGGACCCCAAAGCATCACCTCAAGCTTGTCCTTACAGTAGGATGACTATGCAATTTACTGTTCAAACTGGGGCATTTGGAGACAGTGAAAGGGGATGCTCTGAATCAGGGTGGGACAACACATGCCTGAGGTCACCTCACTCATATGGGATCTTAGGCCTGCAGGGGACTCCCACTGCATGGATGGACGAAGAGCCCCAAACCAGCGGTGGCACACCACGGAAGCCTGGAGACTTAGAAGGGGTGATGTGGGTAAGGGGGGTGGGAGGGAGTGGTGGCTGGTGTTCATGTGCTGCCCACCCACTCGCTCACACGGGGTCCCAAGTCTGCACACTTGTGGGTGGCAAAGGTGAATGCCTGCTCGGGACAATGCAGATCAGGAACCCCGCAGAGAAAGACAGAGGCAGTGGAGGTGGCCAAGGCTCCCGGCCTGGCCTCCTGGTGGCAGGTGGCCATGTGCTAGGGGCAGAAGGCAGAGGGCAGAGGGCAGGACTTACCCGTGCACGCCGTGGACAGAGTGAGGCTCGTAATGGTACCGTCCCTCCTGGTGTCGCATGTCAATGGGTAAGGGCGCATGGAACGGTGGCAGGAAGTGCTGCGGCACTACGGAGGGGGAGAGAGAAAAAGGACTTCACAAACTTGTCCCCTCCCTCGAAAAGCAATTTTCAAAGGGCTTTAAAGCTCGATGAATTTCAGAGCAAAAGCAGCCAGGACAAGGGGCTCTGCGGTGCCCGTGCTATCACACACCCACACAGGGGGGATGAATAAATAATCAAAGTCCACCCGAGAATCCTACATCTTCCACATAAAAGATCCCCAACCGCGCTCTTGACAAAGACAAGCAGCTACGTGCTCTTTGAACTCAGGCAGATTACAGCAGGGCCACGAAACTGGGCTCAGCCGCAAATCAGGGCTGACAGAGCGACAGGCTCCGACTCTGCCGGCATCTGCCCAGCCTGGCCTTGGCTGTGTGTGGCTCCAGCAGCACCGGGCTGTGGCATCGGACGCTGCAGTGCACAGGCTGGGAACATCTACCTGGGACCATCTGCGAAGGCAGGGCCCGCTCTGCTGGGGCGGCCGGGCTCAGAGGCCAGAGCCCACCGAGCTGCCTGCCCTGTCTTGCTGGCAAGATCAAGTGGACGTCCATGCAGATCTGCTGATGCCCCAGCTCTTAATATTAATTATTGACCCCATGAGTGCCGGCAGCGCCCCAGGATTGAAAACGCCAGCACGTGAGAGACAGTTTCCAGAGCTGAGTCAGCCTCCTGTCTGAACTTGGCCTGCCCTCAACAAATCATCGTGATAATTGTACGATGCTCTTTGTTTATTAAAAAAATTCCCGGGTACCCTGGAGGCAAACATAATTATAGGCTTTAGGAAAACAAGGCTCTCCAAAAAGTAGTTGTACTGGGAAAAGGGTGAGGGAGCGGAGACTCCTCAGTCAGCTCTCCCTCAGTCTGCAGGTCGCAGGCCGGCAGGGAGCCCGGCGAGTCTGGGGGTCCGAGTGGGTTCGTTTTACGTGCGGACAGGTCAGCTGACTTCCAGGGCTACCATAATAAATGCATAAAAATAATGCTGCCATCTCTGTGCAAACAGATTCTGGCACGGTGCTGTAAATACTGTGGATTCTTTCTTTATTGTGCACCTACACATAAAATATACTTTACATGCACAGGTGAGTGGCATCAAGCACATTCACATTGTTGTACAACAGTCACCACCAGCCGTCTCCAGAACTGAAACCCTGCAGCCATTAAACACCGACTCCCCATTCCCACCCACGCTGGCACCCCCTTTCTACCTGGTGTCTCTGCGCAGTTCCTATTCTAGGTATTACATGCAAGTAGGAGCATGTAACGTTTGTCCTTTCTGCGACTGGCTTATTTCACTTAGCATAATGTCCTAAAGGTTCATCCATGTAGCATGTGTCAGAATGTCCTTCCTTTTTAAGGCTGAATAATATTCATTCTATTGTGTGTATACACCACATTTTGTCTACCCATGTGTCGGTGGACACCTGGGTTGAACACAGTGAATTTTTAATGGGAGGAAACTTTTTTCCTGAAATCTTGTCTTTAATTTTTACCTATTCAACTTCACCTTCATAATTCCACAACACTAGCACCTTCCATGGGGCCTGAGAAAAAAGAAAGCAAATCTTCTCGCCCTGATTCAATCAATTTGCCCAACTCTGAATCAAAGAGGAACTGGCGGTAGACACGCCAGCAGGTGCGTGGGTCACCTGGCCTGGCTCTCACTTCCAGACCCCCGACTGCTGGAAGGACCATGTTCTCCGAGGCCTGTCCCTGAGCAGGGGAGCCTGGGTGTGTGGCTGTGACTCGGTAGCTGTGACAGGAAGACAAGGTCCTCTGGAGGCTCGTGGCCTCTGGGGGTCAGAGACCACTCACCAGCTGCATGACTTTGAGCAAGTTTTTTGACCTCTCTGAGTCTCCATTTGTTCACATCCGAAAATGGATAACTAGCTACCTACCTGGTTGCTGCAAAGATATAAAAGTTCATGCAAAGATGCCCAGCCCAGAGCCTGTGCAGGTAAGAAGCACCTGGCCAGCCTTACCCCTGGTGGTAACAATGATCACTAATATTTGGAGCCCCCCAAGTCCATGATCAAACTATGAATTTGCCAGTTGTTGGGCTTGGGACAAGTTGCTCACACTGGTTGCAAACCCTGGGGAGGGTGGAGGCCGAGCACGGCCTGCTTACTGACCGGGGCACCAACGTGCTTTCCTACATCCCCAAGGAGTCAGCAGGGAAATAGAGGTCACTTTCCTAAATGCGTAGGAAGGAGACATTTTTACAAAATGGCCAGGCAGAACAGACTATAGTATTGCTAACAAAATTAAAATGGTTTGTTTTTCTGTATTTCGGAATGTTTCCCTCCACATCCAGAAGCACTCTGAAGCAACTTGGCTAAGTGTTACTATGCCCATTTCACAGATGAGAAAATAAAGGCCAAGGGTGATTCTAGGCCTTGCCCAAAGTCACAGGGCTGAAAAACAACTGAGCCAAGAGGAGAATTCAAGGCTCTGGACAGATGATTGTGGGCTTGTCCCCACATCTAGCCCAGCTGAACACTCAGAGGCAAGTGCAGGGAGCCAGGCTGATCCTGTCTCCACCACGCTATGCACTATAGGTAACAAATGTACACAGAGCTCTGAGCGCTTTTTAAATACCAACTCCTGAGTCTTCGCAGCAAACCCAGGAAGCTGCGTTTGTCCATGTGAAATGGATGGCTAGCTCCCTGCATGGTTGCAGGCTGCGCTCAGCCTCCACCTCCCCAGGGTTTGCAACGAGCGTGAGCAACTTGTCTCAAGCCCGACAGCTGGTAAATTCATAGCTTGATTATGGACCTGGGGGGCTCCAAATATTAGTGATTATTGTTATCGCCAGTGGTAAGGCTGGTCGGGTGCTGCTCACTTGCACAGGCTCTGGGCTGAGCACCCCTGGGAGCAGCCCGGGACTCCTGCTCTTCCCCTGAGCTGTCCCCAGCGCCCGGTCTTTCTCCTCCAGAGGCTGAGGAGGGGCCCCTAACACTGTCAGAGCCCAGACCACCCCCCCACCCTCAGCCACAGGCTGAGTCACTCGGGATTCGGGATTCATGCAACCCCAGCCAGGATTACAGACACCATGAGCTTCAGGAGTTTGCCAGGCAAACACGAGATGGAGGTAGCACTGGGGCTGCCCCACAAGACCAAGCCATGTGTGTGTGTGCATGTCCATGTGTGTATGTGTGTAGTGTGTGTGGTGTGTATGTATGTATGTGTATGTATGTAAGTGAGTATGTATGTGTGTGGGGATGTGTATTATGTTTATGTGGTGTGTGGTATATGTGTACGTGTGTGCTGTGTGTGGGGTATGTGTATGTGTAGTATGTTTGTATTGTGGTGTGTGCATGTTGTGTATGTATTGCTGTATGTATACGTGTGTGTTATATGTGTGTAGTATGTGGTGTCTGTGTACAGTATGCTTGTATGTGTGGTGTGTGTGCGCATGGGGATGTGAGCCCTGAGGCTCAGGGAAGAGGCATGGGGACAGGTGCCCACAGAGTCCTCCTGCAGCTGGGCCCGCTCCCTGCTTTCTGGCAGGTGCCGGGGCGAAGGCTGGCGGCTGCGTGGACAGTGCTTTCTCTTTCTCAGGCAGGGCTGCAGGTCAGCACCGCTCACGGGTCCCGCTGCCCTCTCACTGGAATGAGCAGGCTGCACCCCTGCACCTCTCCCTCAGCCTCCTCTGCTCAGAATCCTCAGGAGGAGCCCGAGGACACATGCTAGTGGGTCCTCCTGTCCTGTCCAGAGCTGCGGAATGCCCACCAGAGTCAGTGTTCTTGTCCCCATTTTTCAGAAGAGAACATCGAGGCATGGCTGGCGTGACTACCTCTAGGGGAGCAGTGATCAGGCAGTACATGACTGGTGGTTTCACCCTCTGACCCCCGTGTGGCCCCTCAGAGCACAGCCCAGGGTCCAGCACATAGCAGGCCCTGAGCGAACAGGCTGAGAGCACAGATGTTCCAGTACTGGCACAGCCTGCCCAGGGGGTCGGCTGGTGGGGAAGGAGCAAAGAATCAAACCCTGGGACCTCATGCCCAGACCCCTCTGCCAGCCTCAGGGAGGAGACACAACCCATCCACACTGGCAGTCACCACAGGGGTGAAGTACAGGCAGCATTCACCCTGGAGAGACCCATTTATCCATCCACATGATCATTTATTCACGTACCATCTACCTGTATTGAGCACTTGCTATGTGGCAGGCACTGTTCTAGGCACTGGGAACAGCATCGGGACAAAGCAGCCAGCACCCTGGTCCAGTGAGAAGAGTCAGGTGGTGGAGAGGACAGCAAATACATTCACAGCATAACATCAGAGGGGAATGGAGCTAAGGAGGAAACCAAGCAGGGCAAAGGGACAGAGAGGAGGTGTAGGTGGAAGAGAGAGCTCCAGGCAGAGGGCACGGCATGTGCAAAGGCCCGGCGGCGGGGGAGAACGAAGCAATGTCAGCATGCAGGTTAATTTGGCCGGAGCAGAGGGATGAGTAGAGGAGACAGGGAGAGAAGGTCCTACCAGACTGAGCAGGCTGTGGGAGGAACTTTGGGATTTGTTTCTGAGCAATTTGGGAAGTCCCTGAGAGGTTCTGCGCACAGAGTCGTGTGTTCTGATGAAACTTTTCAAAATGCCACACAGGCAGGGCCTGGTGGTGTGGGACAGCGGTGCATCCTCCAGGAATCCCAGACTGGCCTTGCCACTAGGTGGCCACCGGACTTGGGAGAAATTATGTCTCCTCCCTGGGTCTTACATTACACCCCTGCACAGCAAGGATTGGGGGAGCTCAGAGGTCCCGTCCTCACAGCGCAGTCCTGCTGTCTGTGAATGGTCTCCTGCTTCCCCGGAAACAGGCCTGCTTGTTCCAGCAGAGACACCCTGAGGCTTCAGCACCTCTGGGCACAGGCTCATCTTTATGGTCCGATATGTGTAACTCACTGGCCCAGTGGCCCTTCAAAACCCACTCAGCTCACCGGCTGAGTCCCCTGAGCCCAGCTGTACGTAGTAGGATGGCACCCACCCACACCCACACCCACACACACACCCACATACACACACACTCACACACACACACACACAGTCTCTGTGGACAACTCTTCACCCAGGCGGACTGTGGATGGAGGCTGACCTTGGCTCTTCTGAGGTCCTGGGACCCTTTCGGACCAGCCCGGGTCATCCCCACGTACCCCGATGGAAGCCTTTGCTCAGAGCCGAGGAGGAGGAAATTCCACTTCCGAACTCCTGTGGGAATCGCTCCGTCCAGAGCCTCACACGCACCCGAGGAACACAAAGACACACACGCAGAATAGGAGCTGCCTTCCTGTGACACACCGAGGCAGACCCCGCACACACTGTTTTCATTGTGGGCTCCTTTCTGTTTCAAGTAAAAAAAAAAAAAAAATCCAAGCTAAATCATGTCCTTCTGGCAGAGGGAGACACACACACACACACACACACACACACACACACGCAAACACACACACAGCCACCCCATATGCCATTTCAAAGAAATGACTCTTTTTTAAGTTTCTGAGGAAGAAACTCTAAGATGGGAATTTTCGATGGATCTCCACCCTCTCCCCCACCCCACTCCCGGCCGAAAAAATGCACATTTGGTTTTGATCCTGCAAAGAAAGACCAACAGGCTGAGAAGCTGGGGTGGCAGAGTGATGGCTTTTTTCACTGAAGCCCCAGACTTTTTCTGTGCTGCCGTCTAAGCATGAAATGCTCCCTGGCCGGCGCTGCTGGGGTGAGGGCGGCGGAGCCCTGGGTGTGACGACCTCGCCGTGTAAGTGAGCGGGGACTGACGGGGCACGAAGAGCCCCTCCCTGGAAGCCTGGCTCAAGTTAATGCCCCATTAGTAACGATCCGGTGCATTACTGGGGGAGGATGGGGCGGGGTGGGGGCAGCAGAGGATTCAGACAAAGAGTCAGGAAAACTGGGTCATCACAACATGACCGGGCAGCCCGCGTCGGCGGCCGGAGGAATTCTCCTCGGATGAAGTCATGTGTTGCCACAACGTGGAGGCGCAGCCCTTGGGCTGAGCTCCGAGAGAGGCCCGAGGGGCTGTCCCACGGCCGGAGAGGCCAGCCAGGTGGGTGTGCTGGGGACGCCCTGGCTCTCGGGGCCGTCCTGTCCCTAGCGGCCAGCACAGTCTCCAGGTAGAATGGCCTCTTCCAGCGCGACTGCAGTGGGAATTAGCGGAAGCACGAGGGCCGGCGCACACAGGGAAAGTGAGGCCCGACCGTGCCCCACACGGGCCTGAATTACGAGGAGGCACAAACACAGCTCTGCGCAGCTCACGGGGCCCTGGAAGCGGGCAATGGCCAGGGCCGGGGCATGGACCCCTGTCCTTCCTAGGCAGCTGGCCCAGGCTCTGGGGTCGCCATGCAGGAGGCAGTGCTGCGGCTGCTTCCATGACCGGGAACCAAGGACGTGTGCATAGGGGCCCCTGGTTCTGAATGCTGGGTCCCTCAGCCCACAGGTGTGGCCCTGGGACAGGGAGGCCCAGTGATGCATGGCATTGCTGATGAGGGTTCCAAGTGCGTTAGCTCCAATGTTGTGTGGGTGTGGATCCCCCAGGACAGTGACAGGCCCACAGAGAGAGGGAGGCTCCTGTGGAGTGGCCATTCTGCACCCACCCAGCAGGCCCTGAGTCAGGACTGCAGGTGCCCATGCCCTGTCCACCCGCCACGCTCAGGTGACCACTGTGATGACCATGCACACCTTCCCAGCCTCCAGGCCAGCAGGTGCCCAATTCTAGCTGGTGCTCCTTGGGTGCCTGCACTGGGCACATTGACGTGCTTGGGGCGGACCCCGATCTGCTGAAATGGAAGCACCCGATTTGGCAGGGCTCTGGGGGGACTAGGGAAGGGCTCCTGGGCCTCCAATTTTTCTCCTGTCATGGAGGTGCTGCTTGGCATTCCCTGGTTAATGACTCCTTTATCACGCTCATTTGCCTTAGCGTTCTTAGCGTCTTAAGTAATATCCGGTGCAACTGTTTCTTAAAATAATTTTTCTTAAAAGCAAACAGACCTTGGGAAAGTCGGGAACGAATTCACACAGAAGTACAGATGGCTCCCTGGTTGCTTTTCTTCTAATGGAAGCACCTAGACACAAAGACACCCACAACTCAGGCAAAAGAAGGCGCTAGTCTGGAGGGAGGAAAAGCAGCGGTGGGCGGCTGGAAGTGAAGCATGGCGCTGCCCAGTCACAATGACACCCGGCTTCCTCCCACAGTGCACGCCAAACGACAGTCCCCTGGAAAATCACCTGTCCTCTTGTCTAAGGAGCTTGGGTAAGAGCAGGAAGCATGTGAGCCATGAATCCAGACAGACTCAAGTGTGAACCGTGGCTCTGTCACGTGCTAGCAAGTGACCCATGCCCCAAGCTTCAGTTATGTCATCTGTAAAGTGGGAATGACATCAAGCCAACTGTTGTGGAGCATTTGTGGCGTCTGCAGAGGAGGAACTTAGTAAGTGGCAGTGCCCTTTCCCATCTCTCTAAACCTCAGAGCAGGTATAACAGGGTCCCACTGCTACGGTAATGAAGGGACCTTTCCCTCCATCCTCAGCGTAAGGAACGCAGAGATGCACCACACAGAAACTCGGCTGTGGCACTCTGCACAAACCCATGGCTGTGACTCACTGTGTGACAGAAGGATGGTGAGAATGACAGGAGTCCTCGCTCTGGGGGCTCTGCAGGAAAGGTCTCCCACAAATTAATCCCTGCTGACCACCCACCCCTCTTCCCAGATGACCAATCCCCAGGAGGCTCAGGCTGGCTGCTCCAACTCCAGTTTGTCACCATTCTTCCCCTGGTGTCTGTGCCCACGCAAGCACACACCCCGTGGCTGCAGGAGTAAATCACCTCTTGGCAAAGTCAGCAGCAGGAGAAGCCCGAGGAGGAAGAGGGTGCGACCAGGCCTCGGACACAGAGCGTGAGGCCCCTCTGCGTGCTGGAAGGCAGCCGTGCAGAGGATGGCATCCCCTCTCCGAGCAGGTCCCTTACACCAAACCCAGTGCTTCCCTGCAGGAAGGGGGGTACACTGATGGCCTGGACAAAGCAGTGAGGAGGGCAAGGCTGGGCAGTGGGTTGCCTCTTCAGACTGCCCCAGGGCTATGCACAGGCACAGGAAGACTGAGGGTTGCTGCACACACGTATGAGCCATCTTGGGGCCCTGGACCAGGCCTGAGTCGGTCACACATGAACAAGCACACTTCCGAGAAGGACCCACTGGCTACATGGTCAACAACTCTCAGATATGAGAGAGACACAGAGAGAAACACTCTCCATTCCAGCTTTAATGTCTAGTTTGGTAAATTAGCCCATTTAACCTGACATGGCACAGGAACGTGAAGACGCTTTGTCAAAGAACGTTAATCTTGTGGGTACGGTGGGTACCGTTATTTTGTGCCTCAATGAACTCAGAAGATCAGCCGGCACCGAGCTGCTGCCGGATGTCAGCTTGTTGCCCACACGGCTGAGGTCTGCTCTGCCATTTGTGCCAGGCTTGTCACAACCCACTGTGCAGGACTACACCCCCTCCCTCGGCCACCCAGGTCCTATTGAGGGACACAACGTAACTCAGACACATCACCCTACGGACACGGCCTTGATGCACACGGGCTGCGGCCCCCAAGTCCAGCTCCGCAGGCTTCTCTGGAGTCCACAGCAGAGCTGCCCACCACCCAGGGTGGAGTTCACCATCCCCGGCTGACCGCAGGCCAGAAGACAGAAGTCACACCAGAGCCTGCTGCTGGCCAAGGCTTCCCTGCTCCGGCAACATACGAGGACTCCGCTCGTGCGCTTTGGAGGCCACTGAGAACACGAGGCATGATTCCTGTCTACAGGGAGTGCACCAAGGGCACCCACACAGAGGTGGAGAGCCTGACCCTGTGTGACCCAGCCAGGTCCACATGGCACAGACTGCCAGATGGTTTTGAACTCAGGGAAGAAAGAGTTCCATGGGGCCTGGAAAAACCAGGAAGGCTCCCTGGAAGAGGTGACTTTGGAGCTGGGTCCTGAAGGGGTCAGAAGCGGGACAGCCAGAAGGAAGGGGAAGATGACAGGTTCTTCAAGCTTGGCGCAGTGTGGACAGACATCAAGCCCAGTAGGCTCAGTTGGGCCCTGGAAATGAGCTGTGTGAAGTGTAAGCCCCAGTGCAAACCACGT
This sequence comes from Lepilemur ruficaudatus, assembly GCA_963574885.1. NCBI lineage: Eukaryota > Metazoa > Chordata > Mammalia > Primates > Lepilemuridae > Lepilemur > Lepilemur ruficaudatus. Next base: position 109,297 of record CAUYRT010022854.1, read on the forward strand.
GGTCTCTCCTGTACTCACAGGATTAGGGACATCTCTTCTTGGGGTCCTCCAGGGGAATCAATGGTGTAATGTACATAACAAGAGGCACCATACAGCACCTGCTGAGCCCGGGCATCAGTGCTTCTCAGGCATTGCTGGGCCCCATCCCGAGTCCCCGCTTCAACATTCCCGGTGGTGCTCACGCTGCCGGTCCAGGGACCACACTTGGAGGCTCGTGGGCCCTTTCACATTTCCAGCAACCGCTGTAGCACGGAGTTCCCCCGTGTCAGTAAGTGAGGGGGAATCATGGCTCAGACCCCTGCCTATTGCGCATGGCACTAGCCGGGAACTCAGCATGAAGAGAGAGGCAGCCGTGGGGGTGACAGTTGAATCCTGGTGACCACCAACTGTCCCATTTATCAGGGCTCTTGTGTATCGGCTGTGAGTGGCCTAGCCATCATGAGGAATGCAGGCTCCGACGGCACCCAGGAGTCTGTGCTTTGCGATGTTACGAGAATGAAGGTGCATGCCAGGGCTGGGGGAAGCCGTGGAGACTTGCTCCCCTGGCTTGGGAGGCCACACGGACACTGTGACAGTTTCAGGGACCAACCCACAGGCATGTGGACTCAGAGACCAGGTGCTCCAGAGTGGGGACCAGTCACTGGCCTAAGCGTCAGAGCCAGGATGCACTGAATGAGGACGGGAGTCAGGAGAGCCTGGTTCCCCAGGGTCTTATGCAAATGGCACTATTATTCTCAACAATCAGCCACAGGACAGGGTACTCCCAGAGGCCACTCCAAGGCCCAGCCACTGCCCCACAGGAAGCATTTAATAAGAATAATATCCTGAATGGCCACTCCACAGCATGCAATTAAAAAGTGCTTCTGTCTCACTCGGGGGGAAAACTGGGGGAAATTAAAATAAGACAGGAAATTCCAACACCACAACTGGCTAGTGTCCAGCGGCTGAGGCCCAGGCGGCTCTAGTGGTCAGGCCTGCCCCAGACACAGCCTGGCAGGGCCATGGGCTCCGCTGGGCCCGCCCACGCCACTGTCCACCCAGGCCGAGGTATCACCTGACAAAATAGCTGCTGAGAGAGCGCACTGGGCTGGGGCCAGCACAAGCCACTCGACGCCAGGCAGCGTCCTGAGGCTGGTGACCAGGGCAGGCAGGGACACGGAGTGGAGTGCACCTCCGAGGGCTAGGAGTGCGCCCAGCCACAGCTGCGGGGAGCCCTTGCCACGCGGGAGCCTGGGCCTGTCTCCTCAGATGGTGGATAATAGGGGGACAGGCCACAGGAGGCACACTGGGACCAGCCCAGAGGCGGCACAGCCCAGAGGCACAGTGTCACGGTGGACAGCACTGAGGCTGCAGCTGGTGCCACAGGCAAGTCTGGCTCAACCACTGACTCACTTAACCTTCCTGTGCCTCAGTTTCCTCATCTGTACAATGAGGGGGATGGGAAGCGAGAGAGGAGCTAACGCGTTCCAAGGCTCGCGCAGAGCCAGGCACGCAGCAGGGCCCCAGGGTGCCGGTGTGGCCATGTCCACTGACCTACCTGCTGGGCTCCTCCTCTTCAGCAAGGGGTGGGAGACTGGGGTGAGCTCCAGAGGGCCCTGGGGAGACCCCCATTGTCACAGGGAATGCGGTGGGCTGCCCACCTATCTGGCTGGACAGGTGGGGTCCCAGATTAGATAATTTCAGGGTCAGAAGAAACATTAGGGATGGTTGAGCTTGATTAAGGTTGAAAACTCTGTCTGGGCCACAGAATCTGTTCCCAAAAAAGGAGCAGGCAGGGCCTCAAAATACACAACAGATTTGAAGCCCAGAGGACTGTGGCTCCCAAGGTTCCTAGCACCTTGACGAATGCAATGTGGAAGGCAGGAATGCAGCCCAGGGCCCGGAGAGAGGGTGAGAGGCGAGCTGGTGCCAGTTCCCTGTGCTCCTTGCACTGCCAGAGGCCAGGGCTGGGCCAGGTGGCCTGGGACAGACTTGGGCATGCCCCTGTGTCTTGCTGCCCCTTGACAGACTCCCTTGCCGACTTGCACCAGCGACCTCATCAGCCGGCAGCTTCAATGCGGTCTGGTTCAAGAAGCCCATGTGTCACAGCCCTTTCAAGAGGATGCTGATGCCACTCCTCTGCTTGGTCCCCCAGGTCCCAAAAGTGTCACCTGCCATTCTGCATGCTTTACCAGCATCCGGTCCCTTTTCTACAGAGCTTAGGGCCTGCCACATGCCCTGCCAAGAGCGCCAAGAGGCCCCTCTTTGCAGTCTGCTATAGCTCTGAAGGGGACAGTGAGGCCACCAGGCACTGGTGGCGGTTTCCTGGGCTGAGCCAAGCCAGCCCTGTATTACTCCAGGGTGCATTCTGTGACAGAACCTGCTAAAGACAATCAATGACCTTTAAAACTGGGCAGCGGATTCTGCCACCTGAACAAGCAAATGATCACCAAGCTGCACTCACTGTCTTGTCTGCAATCAACAGGCTAATGGCAAAATGCTCTTCATTCCTTCACTGAAGCAGGTCCCCACAGACCACTTCCTGGGAGCCCCTTATCAGTCTGGTCCCAATAATTATTTTACTCAAAGGGATCCTTTTCTTTAAAACATTCTCTACCTTAAACTGGTGTCTTTTCTATGCACCCAACCACCAAACGCAGCCTTGGCCAGCCATGCAGGCCACATATGTTACTGTAAATTTTTTAGTAGCTATAGTTAAAAAAAAAAAAGAAAGAAAGAAACTAAAAAGAAACAAGTAATCATTTTAATAATATAATTTAATTGACTCAGTACATCAAAAATGTTATCGCTTCAACATGGAACCAGTATAAAATTATTAATGAGATATGTTACATTCTTTTATTCCTGCTACGTCTCCAAAACCTGGTATCTCTCTCACACATACAGCACATCTCAGTTGGGACCAGCCACCTCCAGCTCGTGGCTACCCTGCTGGATAGCTGAGGCCTAATCCATTGTCATCACTGACTGTTGATCATATATGGGTTTCTGGACTACGTTAATAATAAGTTCCACGGATACATAAGATATGGTGATGAACATTCTCCCCAAACCTCAGTCCTTCCTCACTTCTGAATCTTAGCTTCCTGCAAACTTCTGTTTGGTGACTTAAATGCACTGATTAACAAATAGGTGTTATTTCTCCTCCCTTTCCTCCCTTCCTTCCATTCATTTAACTCTCAAGGGCTCCCAGGTCTAGGAGGGTTACTTGAGATTCAGCGGTGCCCCAGCCAGAGGAGCACGCCGGGCAGTGTGTGCCCCACCCCTCCGTACGCTCAGCCGGTCAGAGTGGAGCCCGTCAGCGGCCTCGTATCACCCCCACTGCCTTCCGGATAAGCTCGGGGCATCCCCAGGCAAGGCAGTGGGTGTGTGGACTCCTGAGACCTTCTGACAAATGAGAAGGTCCCAGACAGCAAAGCCCACGCCGTGGGGCAGGGCCGTGGAGAAATGTCGGCCAAGCCCCATTACACTTCTGGAAGCGGGGCTCCCTGCCTGTGTCATTCCAAATCCAGTTAACAGAAGGGTGGTTCGCACACATGCCACCCCCACCGCCCCTCCCCACGGCCGGGCCCACCAATGCCCACCGCCGCTGGTGCAAACAGTGTTTCCCTCATTGGGAACACTAGGAGTCCACCTGCAGGATGGAGGCTGGTCCATGAATCCATGGGAAGAGCCTCCTCCCCAATTTTTGCTGGTAGAGAAACTGAGGCACAGAGAACATGGCCTCATAACCTAACCTGCCAGCCCTGAGCAGTGCCCAGAATAAGACTGTATGGGGTGGGGGAGAAAACACTCCAAAGGCTTCCTGACATCAAAAAAACCTCTTGCAAAACAATATTTTGATGAGCTAAGTGTGTGAATTAAAAGCAGACGGAGTCTACTTCCTTTAAAATAAACAGGGTTTAAAATCTAGGGGAAAACTCCCACACACAGTGTATTTGGGGCTGGAGAAACCAGAGCAGCCTGAGAGCAGCCTGGCCTGTTGGCTGTCACTCAAGGCGTTTGTACGCAAAGGCGCTGCTCTGTGGGTCCAGCCTCATTCCAGTGAGGGGACCCAGAGGAGGGCTCAACTGCTTGACGGGCAGCCCCCAGTTCCCGACCTTTTCCACAGAAGGCAGTCGAAGGCCCTGGCCAGGCACTGCCACAGAGACTCCCCAGCCCCGGGGTCAGACTGACAGGCTTGCAGACCCCATCCCTCTCTGTCCATGTCCAGCCTCCGCCCTGCCTGGAATGCCCCTCCCCTCCCCATGACACCCTCCCTCCTGCTCACACCAGCTCACATATGCCTTCTTCCTGGACCTCTCTTCTTCCTCCTCCCTCCACCTCAGGCAGGAGATACCCCATCCACACCACGTCCTCAGCGCCAATGACAGCCCAGTGCCTGGCACAGAGGAGGTGAGGAACATGTGTGACGAATGAATGAATGAATGTTCTCACTGTTGGGAAATAGACTGTGAGGATAACAAGTGTGGCCAGCAGCTGCCAGAGGTCAGTATAAATCAGTCTGGGACCAACAAGCAAAAGCCCGGCGACACAGGGTGCTGGCGGAGACAGAGTGGCACCCAGGCTCAGCCATCGGCCAGGCCCCCCCTGCAACGAACAGCCAGAGTGGTCCTGACAGCGAGCGCACGGGGCTTCCCGCACGCTGGCGCCCTCCCGAGCCTGCCACATCCGTTAACTTGTCTAATCCTCATAGCAACTGATGGGGAAGCTATTCTTACTATCATCCCCATTTTACAGATGAGGAAGCTTAGGCACCGGAAAGTGTCACAGCTATTCAGTGTCACGGCCAGACCGCACACTCATTCCTTGGAAATTTCAGACACGTCCCTACGGGTAGGGCGGGACATCCAGGAGGATGAAATGCAAGGCCCAGGCTGAGGCCCGGCCCCTGCCTTTGCCCCACTCACCCTGGCTATCCTGGGTTCCCAGCTCCCTCTCAGCCAGCCTGGGCCAGGACTTTGGTGTGACGAGGGCCACAGGTGCGTGACGCGGTGGGGAGGAGCACTCTGTGACCAGACACCTGCTAAGCAGGAGCTGGAGAGCCGGCAAACTCCAGGAAGCACAGGCTGGACTTGCTATTTCCACTTTGTTCATGGCCATCCCAAAAAGGAATGGAACCCCCCAGACAGAAAGGGTATTCCATGCACTGGCTTCTAAGTGCCTGCAGGCACCCGGCAGAGTCCGAGGCAAGTCTGGAGGGACCCAGGAGGGGAGTTATCTGCTCTTCCCAGCTGTGTTCCTGGTGCCGGCTAATAACCCCCATGGATCATCCTGCCTGGCTCGGAAAACATCCTGACTGGCGTTAAAAATGGGCCCCTTTCCTGTGCGTGGCTCGCGCCCCCACAGCACGTGCGGCTTGCTCGTTGTTAGCATGCTGCTTGTGTAATTAGGGCGATGAGGATGGCAAAGGGCCCACCCCGGGTCCCCAAGAGTGATTGCAGTTCAGGAAAAGCACCCACCTGGTTTTGTGCTGATTAATGATGGGCCCCGCTAATAGCCCTGCTTAACACAGGAGTTTGTCAAGATTAAGTAATTGCCTTAAACAAAAAGTGTATTATCTTTAAGGCCCTGCTGACGAATGGCTGGCGCTGGGAAATGGGGTGATGGATGTCTGCGACTCCCTGCCACCACCCCACCCCTACTGGCATAAATTAAAGCACAGCCCTTGATTGGGGTAGGAAGCCCCATCAGACCCTGCCAAAGGATGGGTGGCCGAGGGCCCTGCCATCATCCCCAGCTCGGGCCTGCTGACCTGGAGGCCCCACACTGCTTATTAGCGTTATAAGCTCTGGGATGGACAAAGGCCTCACCAGCAGTGGTGGATCAGACATGGGACAGGACAGCTGGAAGGAGGGAACCACAGCACAGGGAAACCAAGGGGACCCGGAGAAACGGGACCAACAGCCCCATGCACAGCCAGACGGAGGCCCACATACACCTGCATGGAGGAATTGCAGCTGTCACTTCAGTCATGAGCTTCTCGTAAAATAAATTCATATGGAGGCTTATGAAGGATCTGCTGTCCCCAGGGATGTGGGGCCATCTGCAAAATGGGTTTATAAATGAGGCAATGTGTGCAGTCTAACTGCAGCCCTGCCACAAATAGATGTTTTCATTTTTATGCCTCTGAGCAGCAGGTTGCCGGGTCTAGGACCATGAAATCCGTGTCCCTTCTCCAGGTCCCTCAAGCATGTTATGCTCTGTCCCTCTGGGTGGCACTTCGCAAGACAGTTCACAGCAATGGACAGAGCCACACGCAGTGGGACAGAGCTGACACAGGCTGACCAGAAATAGTCCGCTTGGAGAGGGGTTAGGAGGGGGCGCTGTGCTTGGAGGGGAGACAGTAGGGCCACGTTTGAGAAGAGCTGGGAGGCACCTCTGGGTGATCTCCCTGGGGGACTGGCCCAGGAGGAGCACCTTGGGCAGAAGCACTCTCATCCCAAGCCAGCCGGAAGGTGGAGGGTGCATTTATTCCCAAGAAGGAGTGACAGTGACCATGCTGCAATCCTATGGCTTCTGGTGGCTCAAGGGACAGGAGTTGGGGGGCCCTCACAGCCTCTCTCTGGGGGTTAACTCTTCAGCACAAGCCATGGACACTGCACCCCGATACCCCTCCCATCAGGGATTCACTTGTCAGGCAAGGGAGGAGGGCAATTTGGGCACTAACCCGAGCCCTTGTCCGCCTGTATCTGGCTTCTGCAGACAGTCTGCCCACCAGCCACAAGCCCTGCAGCGCTCTCCCCAGAGGCTGACTCTCCTTCCTTTCTGGGCAGAATCAGATTCCCAAACCAAACCACCCACCCTGAATCTGCCTCTAGGCTGGAGTGACACCAACCAGAGCCAGAAGCTGTTCCCGTAATATTAGTTTTCCCCTAAACCACAGCTTCAGTGCAGATGTTATGTGTGTCCCATGAGTGGGGAGGGCTGGGGCCAGGGTCCCCCGGCAGTGCCCAGGTCTGGGCAGGGAGCCCTCCCTCCCAGGAAGGGGAAGCTGCCTTTTTCCACACCCGACATGGGCCAGGGCCCCTCTGCCTCACAGTTCCTAGCCCAGGCGCTGGTTTCTTTTCCCACTGCAGGTGCTGAGAGGGACCCACAGTAACAGGTCAACAGAGCACAAGTCCACAGGGTGGAGACCCAGTGCTCTGAAGACCAGGGCCCTGACATGCAAGGCACATGCAGGGTGTCCCCACACAGCTGCCCACAGAGGGGAGGTGGGATGTTGCTTTTCTTCTTCTACCTAACTGTGCACAAATGCGTCCCCTTGAAACTCATATCCATGCTCCACACTCTGGGTGGTCCCGGGCACCAGCTCCCACGTCCAGCCCCACTCAGGCCCAAGCCAAGCGGAGCCTGAGTGGACAGATGGCCAAACCAGGGCTTGAAGGATCTCTCTGTCCCCACTGGATGATGGGCACCCAGGCCACGGTTCCTCTGCTGGAAGTGTCCCCACTGTTGACCGGGCCTGCTGACCCTGGAGTGCCAGGGGGCAGGCTTCCTAGCCCCGGGTGAACGTGAGGCCATGATGTGCTGCCCATGCAAGATTCCTGAGGGCAGCCTTCTAGCCATTGCCCCAAGGACATGAGACGGGATCATTAAATGCCCCATGGGTGCAGCACCTGTCACAACTGTGTCACTCATGAGAGTAACATTGCTCCCCATGCCCAGGAGTCCTATGCTAAAAACTCAGTGAGTATCTGTTGAAGGACATAAAATGACAGGAAAACGTGCGGGTGCTTCTGCGGCACAACTCTAGGCACCTGATATCCAGCCACACGCTGACCTGCCCTTCACACCAACCCCACTTTACAGCTGAGAGGAGTGAGGGTGAGGAGTACGGAGCTTGTGCCAGATCACCACGGCTTGTCTAGGAAGAAGCTGAACCCCGTCTGCAATGCTAGAACCCGCAGGCTCATCCGTCTACACACCCTCCTTTTGGCTGAGGAGGATGACGCCACGCAGACGATGGCTGCTATCCTTATGACAGTGTGCCGGGCCAGACGAACCGAGAAGCAAAAGCCCCTGGCCACAGAAAATGCTCTCCCCACGGCTGTGCAGACACCGGCCCGGTGGGTCCTCCCAAGGGACACCACTCCTGCCCAGAGCCCCTCGGGGTCCCCAGGCTCCCCTTCTGAACACATCTTCAGGTCAGAGAAGTCCCTGCGCATTTACAGCCTCCTGACGGGTCCTGGGGGCGGCTCCGCCCTGGCCCTCGTGTCGAGTATCTCCCAGGCCAGTGGAAAGACACACTGTCAACAGGTGACAGCCACACTGACGAGAGGGCCAGCAAGGCACTCACGAGGGCACAGGCATGAGGAGTGGCCGAGTCCTCCGGGATGCCACCAGCTCTGTGCTGTCACGGCCCCAACGGCAAGGCAGTGTGGGTGAGAGGTGGGCTGTGAACTGGTTTGTATGACATTAAGGACACCCGGTGGGAGAGACGTTAGGAAAGTTTGTGCAGGGGACTGACAAGGCCGGTTCGTGTGGAGGGCAGGGTGTGTGCCCAGCACTGGAGACAAGGTGGATTAAGACGCTGGTCTTACTTGGAACCACCGGGGTAAGGGCCGGAGGCCTCCCAGGAGCGGGAGGGCAAGGTGTGAGGAGGGAGGGGTGCACACATGACCAGGGTGGGATGTGGGCCCAGTGGGGCTGCGGTGAGTCTAGCATCCTACAGGCAGATTGTTAACTGGGGGCTCAGGTGGGTGCTGGTGTCCCCAACTATGAGAAGGGACACAGGAGAGAAAGCCTGTTTTGAGGGCAAGGAAACAGATGGCTTCTGACAGGCCGAGTTTGCGATGCTGGGGAACATGGGGTGGCCACGCACAAGGGCTGGTTATAGGAAGGAAGCCAGAGCCGGGGACAGCTGTGGGGGAAGGCTGTGACCTGGAAGACATAGGGTGGCGGCTGCAACCTCGAATAAGGATGAGATTGTACAAGGTCAGTGTGTAAAGAGAGGAACTAAGCCAGCCCGGAGCCTGGGGGACAGGGCTCTTGTCGGAACTGCCTGGGGCTCACCTGGGTTTCTGAGAATGAGAGACAGTCTGTGAGATCCCGGATGCTGGAGTCCCATGCAGGAGAGGGCTGACCCCAGGGTTTCTGTCTCCAGCACCCCTGGGCGCAGTGCCTGACATGTCCAGGGAGCCTCGTCACCCACACACTGCTGCAGGCAGGCAGAGGGGGACACTCTGGAGACGTGGCCCCCAGCTCTACTTCCCCTCCCCTCCTTTCCAGTCGTCAGGAGTCCCAGTCTTGCTCGGGCCCCTGACTTCCTCCTGAACACATGGCTGCTCCCCACCGACCTGCCTTCTCACGCAGACGCCGCTGGTGGAGGCTGGACAGGCAGGTGGCTCTGCCCACAGTTAGCAGTGTGCCTTCTTGGAGAGAAGTGCCAGCCCCCCGGGACAGCACAGCCCCTGTCCAGGCTGAGGGTGGGCTAAGGAGGTAACCGGAGCTCAGCGAAGGGCAGGAGGAAGGATGAGCTGAGTGCGCCGACCACCTGGGGGGAAGCTGGACCAGTGCCGGGGACCGTGCAGCCCACTAGCAAACTAGACCTGGTAACCTCAAGCCCTGGCAGCCAGCACCTGCTCTGCGATCAGCTGTGGTGTGTTCAGCTTTCTGTTGGGCCCTGGGTGGGACAAAAGGAGCAAGAGAAGCCTGGGCAAGACTTGGGAGCCTTCTGCTCCTCCCCAGGAGCCCTCCAGACGGGGGCACGAAACCTCTCCATGGCCTGAGCCACACCCAAGCCCAGGCCTTGGAGCAGCCATGAGGTGGTGGGCAGAGGCCTGCCCAGGTCAGCCTGGCTTCTGGCAACTCCCCAGAGAGATCATTCCAGGCTCTGGGAGGGCTTTGGTTTCCTGATCCTGGCATTGTCACTTAATAGCTGTGTGACCTTGGGCAGATCACCTGACCTCTCTGAGTCTCCATTTCCTTCTCGAAGGTCACTGGGAGCAGTCAGTGAGATCACACACGCATAACTTCATGCCCCAGCTGGCTGTCGGCACACGTGCCCCTCAGGTAAGTGGCCCCCCCACCCTCCAGGGTGACAGCTGGAGGATGCACACGAGACAGGCACCCACTCAAACTATCGGGGCACATGGGTAGGATCTGGCATGTTCCCCACGAGGCGCAGGCTGGGTTTTGGCTTCCCCTCCCCTTCTCCTTCTCTCCCTCCACCCTCCTTCTCTGCAGGAACTGAGAGCCCCCCTTTTACAGCCCCTCGCAGCAGGCCCCGGGGGAGCCCGAGGCTGGCAGAAATGACTGCTAATACTTCCAGGCACATTTACTGAAACCTTTTGACACGGAGGATATTTTTATGAGATAAGTGCCCTGTGTCGGTATCAACTGGCAAGTTTCATTGCTCACATTTCAGTCCTGCAAAAAGCCTTTTTCAATCACTGTCCGTGGCAACAATAAACTTTAATGGCCGAGGGAAAGCCTGCAGCTCAGGGCTCTGTCCTTCCAGCCTTCCGCCCATGCAGGCCAAGCTCCCCCTCTCTCCCTGCTGGGCCAGAGGCCTGGGCAGCGGCACAGACAGAGGAGGGGGACACTATCTGTGCCCCACCCCTGCCACCTCCTGTTTTTCAACTTTGGCGGATCGCAGGCCCTGGAAGCGCATTAGAAACACCAGGGGATTAAAAGGTGCCGGTACCCAGCCTCGCCCTGACCAACTGCAACAGGATCTCTGGGGTGGGCGCCAGGACAGCAGTATTTTTGAAAGCTCCCCAGGGCATACCAGTGGGCAGTGGGCACTGAGAACCTGCATCTCCTCCCGGAAGGTGTGTCCTCGGTCACAGTGCCACCGTCCCTTGGCAGGCCGTTCCATTGCTCATGCATGTCCACATGGATTCCTGTCCTGCACCCAGGAAATGGCGGGCAGATGTGATGTTCTCTCCTTGATGGTGAGAGAACCAAAATCCAGAGGTCACGAGGTCACACAGAGAGCCAGGGACCAACATGCTCTCAGAGCCCAGGGTCCCGCCCTTTGCGCTGGAACAAGCAGTGTTTGAAATGAGCACCGGGTGAAAGAACGGCCCAGGGCTGCCACACAGCCGGCAAAGCTTAGTGCTCAAGGAATGAAGAAGAATGAGTGAATAAATGAGTATGTGAATGGCTTCTCCCTAAAGAAAGTGATTCAACCATCTCAGTATCCTACAGGTAAGGATAGTGCTTGGTGTTCCCAAATGCTACTTTCCAGAAGATCCTAGAATGTTCCCTCCATCCTCCTACTCACTCACTGAGATGAGCTGGAGAGGACAGCTTCCTCCCCACCCCGGGATCACAGTCCATGCTTGCCTGCCCCACCTACCTGTCCCTCAACCCCCATGCGTCCACCTGCCCAGCGAACCCCACTTCCCTGGCCCTCGTGGAATGGCCCCAGTCAGACTCTGGCACATCTCCCTCCAGCCCTGTCCATAGGTTATTTTGTCATGGTCCCTCTGGATCCTTGGGGAGAGCAGGTTAGGGGTCAGTGGGAAGGAAGGGGCAGCAGGGAGGCAAGGAGGGTACCGGGGTTTGGGAAGGCTCCTTGTCACTGATCCCTACTGCCCAATTCTGTGTGGCGTGCAGGAGTTGGTGCATCTCTAAGTGCGGACAGCAGCCACGTGGAAACGAACACACACCAGGAAATGAAGGCCCATTAGGCGCCCAGCCTGACTCTCGGCCTGGTTGATTCTTCTCATGCGTCCTCAGCCAACCTGTCTTCCTGGGTTGTGCCAAAGTCAAAGGTTCTAAGGCCAAGAATCCTGGGGACAATATGTCAAAACTGAGAGTGGAACCCTGTCTCTCTCAGTGAGGCCCAGGCCCATGGATGGTATAAAGAAACCGTCTGAATGGTCTTTTTTTTTTTTAGCCTGAATTTATTTCCCCTGGTTGTCTGGCTCCAAATTCTGCCATGGAGAACCAGCCTCAAGAAATGTCCCCTCTGCCTTTCATTTCTTGAGTCTCACGTCCCTCTCCCGACTCAGCTCTAACCATTTATTGCACTCAGTCTCCAGATGAACAACTTCTGCAACTTCCAAATACACTCACCCACTCCACCTGTCCTCCCCCATCCATCAAGGCAACAAAACTCATTTCTCCTTGGAGATGAAACAAGCCCAGCCTTGGGGACCAATTAAGCATTTTCTTTGAAATGTATGCATGCTGTAGATGGCGGAGGGTGAACTCCAACCTCTGCCGAAATAGGAACCAGATGCCAGGAATGCGGGGTGCACAGCATCCTGCCACCACGGCCATCGCCCAGGAGGGACCCGGGGAGGGGCAAAACAGCCTCTGGAGAGGCTCTGGCTAATGTCAAAGCCCAGGTTCACAGCAGCAGCGAGAATTTTTATTTTAGCTATCACCTGTGACAAGAAATGAGTGTCTCCTGACAGCCCCACAAGCACACCACGGCTCCAGCCTTCACTCCCCGGCCCCCCTCACTTTGCACACTCCCAAGGGTCTGGCTTAAGCTCCACTTCTGCGAAGCCTTCCTGCAACGCTCATGGCTCATGGGATTGCGTCCTCTCCCAGGAAGGGGCTATGAGTGCTGCAAAGACGCAGCCCCTGGCCACAGAGTCAATTACTATTAACCATCACTACCTCTTCTCTAACGAGACTCTAGGCTTTTCTTATTATTGTGTGTTTACCAGTAAGCTCTCCATAGCCAGTTGTTAAATGGCTGCAGTGCTGTGCTGATAAATGTTAACAAGCAGCTCTCACCCTGGCTGATTTCAAGCTACCGATGAGAGTCACTGAGCGCAGAGTTTGGAAGAGACGTGTAGAACCGGCTCTCACGAGCTGGCATGAGCTGGCACTGCCAGGCTGGGTCTCCACAGCTCCCAACACTCCCTTAAGCAAGGATTCTCTCTTTTCTTGACAAAAAGAAAGGCAAAAAACCTTTCTGATTTCCTGGAAATTAAACAATACCATTTTCTACTTTAAAAATTACCAATTTTTTTTTAATGAGAATACTCGATGCCAGAAAGAGTGTTGAAGGCTCTTGTTGGAAGTAGAAATAATTTGCCAAAATGTCTCAAGAATCACACCCCTTGTCAGTAATCCCGCCTTCTTAATCTACTCCAGGGTAAAAATCTAAGTGGTTAAGAAGTGCTGGCCCAAAGATTTTGATCACAGTAGAACTTCGAATACCAAACAATTGTAGGTAACCTCAAAGTTCAACGAGGGGAAGTGGCTAGATTCAGTTCTGAGTCAGTCTTTAACATAACAGTGCAAGGATTCTAACACGAATATTTAAAAAAACTCTGTGCGCCCTGGTAGACGTTTCCTTTCGTAGTTACCTTCCCCCGGGGGTCTGCAGAGACCTGGCTGAGGGCCTGGGCCATGGAGACCCCGGGACCAAGGAGCAGCCCCGCCCAGGGAAGCCGCCCCTCCGCCAGCAGCCCGAAGTCACGAGTTGGCCAAACAGATGGGATAAATCAAAGCCAAGGACGCTGTCCCCACAGGCGATCCCGCTCCACTCAATTTTCATGTGAATTTAGCAGCCCTGCATGGTTTTTAAGAACCCAATTGTATCCTGACACTTTTTAAATGATGCCTCTTTAGATCCCACCATAATTTATCTTTTACTTAGGAACAGCTCTACTTCCATAACCATTTGGAAGAAAAAACACACACACAGTGACTTCACTTAATTTACAATAGTCCACACTCAGCAAAGCAAGGGTGACAGAGGTTTGCCAAATGCGAATTCCACGTCAGCGGCCCATTTTGGTAAAGCTTAAGGGGTTTTATTTTGAAAGAAAATACACATTGTAAGATGTTTACCTGTGGGAGTGGGGGTGAGGGCAAGTGTGCGGGCGGGTGAGAAAGAACGCGCCCCGGTACAAACAGACCAGAGCTGAGATTTCCACTCATCAGCCCAAAGGGCTCTGTGCTCCTTTTTCACTTAAACAAGAAAAGTAAGTATGATTTCAAATTCTTGAAAAGTCCAAAGGATAATAAGAGACTGGATGGATTCTTCACTCTCAACTCTGAACCTGGCCATGGGCTCAGCAGACGTGGGGTCACCCTCAGGGCCTCGTCCGCCATCCTGAGCAAACCGCTCAACTTCGCGACCCCACTTTTGCCACACGCAGCCCTTGGCTGTTTCACCCAGGCGCTGTGAAAGTCAAAGACAGAGAAGGGATGGCAAATAATGCTTAGCCAGAGCCTAAAAGGAACGGGGCGTCATCTCCTCATCTTGTTTCATCCGCACAACCCTCTTGGCTCAGGTGTATCATCCCTACGGTGCAGAGGGGAAACCGAGGCAGTGAGCGCACAGATCCTATACACAAGGTCACCAGGCTAGCTGGTGAGAACTTCATGGACAGAATAGCAGTCGAGGTCACCAAACAGAAGAAACGCTGATATTTGGAAATTGCCTGTTTTAGACCGTGCCACTCAGCGGCAGCCGCGGTGGTGTCACCTGGTGTGTGTTTAAAACAGAGACCCTCAGACCCACCCCAGACCTTCAGATGCAGAAGGCGCATTTTAGCGAGATCCTGGGGTGATTCTTTTGCATGCTGAGTTTGAGAAGCAGTGGTTAAAGGATATATTCTGTTAAAGAAGGACAAGAAAAGGCAGGACAGGAAAAGTGCAGCAGCAGCAGCCAAGACGCACACGGCCCTGCATGGCGATGGGGGCAGCAAGCAAGCCAGGGCCCCCTTTTGCAGCCGGCCCCACAGAGAGCCTGCCTTGCCTGCCTCAGAACTCAGAGCAAAGCAAACTTCTCCCAGCAAGCAGCTCCTAGTGTGGCCCTGGGCCAGCAGCCTCCGCTTCTCCTGGGCGCCTGTCAGAAATGCAAATGCTGGGCACCAGCCCAGACCCTTGGAATCAGAAACTGGGGGTAGGACTCCACCGTCCGTGTTTAACAGGCTTCCTGGTGATGCAGGGCACTAACGGCGCACGGTCCCACAAAGGGCCACTGTCCACTTGCAGGGCCATTTGCATTTTACTGCAGGTCTACACCTGGGTTGGACGCCAGTAAGAAAAACAGCCTGCATTTGTACTCACTGTGCAAACCTCATTTCCAAAGCATATTTTCATCTGTGACCTCACCTAACCCTCACAGCAGCCACAGGAGAGAGGAAGATGGGCACCCCTATTCGGCAGAGGTAGAGCCAAGCCCTGTTAGGGCTGAAGGGAAGGTGGGTCCTCGGGCTGCAGGTGCCCGGCCTTTCGAGACGCTGCTGCCACTCGCACGGTGGCCCTCAGTTCACTGCAAGTTGCACCTACACAGCCAGCAAGGCCTTGCAGACCCAGACGGGGCAGGGGGGTGGCTCTGCACAGCCCCCTCCGGGAGCAGGCCTGGGGCACTCGCCTTCCTTGGGGAGTCTCACTGCCTAGCTGCAGCCTGAGGAAGAGTGAGGCTGTGGAGGGGTGGGGGGGCGTGGTGTTGGTGAGAGAGAGAAAATGCACTTCCAAAGAAGCAGCCCTCCAAGGGAAACCCTAAAGTGAAAAGTGTGCTCGCCCTCCTATCTCAGGGTGTGCACTTCTACAGTACAGGGGTCTGCAAACCCCTCTCCCACCAGGACGCCTGCTTGTGAAACAGGAGGACACAGATGCTGTGGTCTGGCTCTCAACGCGCCTGCTCTCTGCAGATGCGTCCCCAGGAGAGGGCAGTCCCAGCAGGGTGCAAGTGCCTGCTGTCTGTCCGTCCAGAGGAGAGTTTTCAGTTAAGACCCCAGTGTTTGGGGGACAGGTGTAATGCCCTCCTCACCGGCCTCCGAGTCTGGAGGTGCCCTGACGCTCAACTGCCACAGCTCCCAGCTCTCCTAACCCTGCTCCTGGGCTCAGGAAAGTGTCGCCACCGGCACACACGCAGGCATTCGCTCAATGATCGCTCTTTCGTTCTGCGTGAGGGAAAGACCCAGCCACCCCAGCTGGAAGCCGTGTCATTTTGGACACGTTTCTTTACCTCTCTGAGCCTCAGTTTCCTCATCTAAAAACTGGTAGTAATAATTCTCGCCGCCCAGAGTCGAGTGGCGATAAAACGAGGCTCTCTATGTAAAGTGTCGAGCCCACAGTGGATGCTCCATAAATGTTCATTTCCCTCCCTAACGCACCGCTCTGCACTCCACGCTGCGAAAAGAAAGACAAACGCACCAGTTAAGCACGAACGTGGGAATGCGCACCCCGGGTTAGGAAACCGTCACTTACATCCATTTGCATTTCCTTCTGCAAGTGCTCCAGTTTTAAAAGCTTAATATTTATTTAGATATTTATTTTTCACTGTAAATACAACACATGTTTACAGAGATATTTATTTTCCTCTCTAAACACAGCAAATGTCTGGGGAAAATATAATCCCAAGCTCACAGGATTCAAATGATTTTCTTTATGACAATCATTTTGTTTTCTCAAAAAAAATCTACTACACCAATGGCATTATGCCATTGCGTTTGAACTCTGATTTGGAGGGAGGAGGAAGGGATGGATGAGAACCACTCCACACCACAGTCACAGGAAAAGACAACAGGTTAAGGGGTGCTTGCTGGGAAATAACATTGCATTCACTCCTCTGAGTGCTGGAAACTGGGAAGGTGGAGCCCTAAGAGTCAGCATCAAGACTAGTTTTACTGGACGTGAGACTGATGTTTAACGAATAACACATTGTCACTCCATGGTGTAAAGATATTGGACAATATGAGTCTAGGCTGGGTGAGAAAAGTCTCTGAAAATTTTAGCACCTTAAAGAGATGTGTGTATACGATCAAAGACCTCATCAGCTCAACGTAAGAGGTCACCAATCTACTCAGTGTACAGAAAGGGAAACTGAGGCTCTGAGAGATCTTCAGGCCTTTCTGAGATCACACACGTTAACGGCAAAGTCTAAAATAAAATACATTTCATGGGGGTATTTTTTTCCAGTAGAGAGAGAGAGTGGTGGGATGTGTGAGTATCTGAGAAAATAATATAAAGCGTCCTTTGTGAAGACACAGGTGAGAGGTTTCAGGTTAGTGACGTCATCCAGAGGAGACTGGAAACCCAAGGAACCCCTCCTCCCCCAAAAACCCTGTGCCACAATCCTTGCCCTCTTGACAAAACTAATACCGACACTCGTCGACTTAGAGGGGCTAGGTCCCAACAAGCCCACTGTAAAGTGGGAAGATGGAAAGCCGGACCACCAACTGCCGTACACCAGGGACTGCCTGTATTGTGGTTACCTTTAATTTTTTAATTTTATTTTTCCTCCTTATTTTACCAAAGTGGAAGCATTCAGGTTCTTAAGTGTGGGAAAGCGAAGCTGAGAGAGGACACGATTTGCTAAATCTCTGACAGCTCTGGGCAGAGTGAGGGAGCAGGGGCCCACACCACGTCGGAGATTTAGGACCCAAAGGATGGAATCCTAGCTCGCCTAGGAGATAAACTCGGGGAGCTTGCTACCCCCGAGGCTGACATAGACAATATCAGGAACCCTGGCCTTACTTGTGATCGCGAGGTGCGAGACGGAGTCCATCAGAGGGATGGGTGCTGGGGGAGCGTCCCTGGGGCCCCTGCCCACAGCACAGTGAAGGAAGAGGCTCTTCCCGGACCTGGGACATGAGTGGGCACCTTCTGCCCCAGCCCCAGGCATGCACTGGCCTCAATATCAACCTGTTAATTTTTACTGCATGATCACCTTTTTTTCCCCCTTTACTCTGATATCCTCTACTTTTTATTTGGCTCTATTACACAGTCTGCATTTTCAGAGGCTGTCTCTAGAACTACATAGGGTAAAAATTAACAAACTTCTCAAGACTTAACTCTTGGTGACTCTTAAGTGATACATACCCAAGCTGGGGGTTCCTCAAGAAAGAAAAAAGGCCAAAGCCTTGAAACAGTTATGTGTGGGTGGGTTTCAAAGGAAGTCCCAGGTAGAGACCTGTGGACATTCCCACCTTGAAACAAAATGCCAGTTGTTGGTGGTGCTATTTTGCCCTGGAAACTTTTGCTGTCCTTACCGTGACACTGGTGCTAAGTGCCTTTAGGGTTTCATCCTCGGAACAGAGAACAGACGGCCACCTCCCTCATTTCTGTAAGTACAACCCCACCCCCACCCCGTGGGCCTCGCTGACATTACCTCTGAGCCATGCCGGACCCCTGCGCCATGCAAGGGAGACAGGGCCCTTCTGATCCCACACAGCTCTGATGTTTCTGACTCCCCCACTAAACCACAGCTCCATGAGGTCAAGGACTATGCCTGGGGTGAGGCTGGGGGCCGCCTCCAGGCAGTCCTCAGTGGGGGACAGGGAGGGAGTAGGGGGAAGGAAGGAAGAAGAGGGAGAAATCCAAGCTCTGCCCTACGCCATGAGATCCACAGACCCATGAGACAGGTGAGATCCAGCCAGCTAATCTCACAGGAGGGGTTCACAGAGAGAAAGAGAGAGAGTGAGAGAGAGACAGAGACAAAGACAGAGAGAGAGAGAGGCAGGAAGAATTCCAATGGTTCTAACTCTGGGCTTCAGGGGAACCAAGACCCTAGCACCTTCACACTTCAACAGCACCCTCTCCGAACCTGCTTCCTCGTCCATACAATGCAAGGGAGAAGCCCCATCTGTCCCACCAGGAGGTGATGACAGAGCCCTTTGACTTCTAAGGACTTCAGAGCTTTTGGCAAATATCAAGGTGTCAATTTAAGTTAGCAACCACAGTGCGCTCAAACCCTTTGTTTCAAAGAGCAGCAGGGGAGCCCGGTCACTAGGGGCACGTCTCTCAGTTCCCAGACTCACCTGCCTCCCGAGGTCACCCTCCGTGGAAACCCACGGGGAAGTATGTATTTCTCGTTGATCGGCTTCCCGCTCAGTCCCAAGGCGAGGACGCTGACGTCCCTTCTTGCCCTCTGACACGTGACTGTGCCGCCTTCCCTTCAGGTCCGCGGGGAGGCCCCCACCCAGGCGCTAGGAAGAAAACCTTGCAGGAAGAAAGAGGCAAAATGTGCACACAGGGACTGTGTGGGCACGAAACAACATGGCGGCCCCTTTCCATGGTAACACGCACCCTCGTCTGCAGTGCTCTCGACAACAGGGACATTTCCCTCTCCCTCCCATTCCCATGCCCACGCAGAGCAGCCCCCAGCCCAGCAGTAAGGACCCACCCAGCGCTGGTGCTCTAGAAAGGGAGCAGGAAGGGAACAGAATGCACGCAAGAGAACAGAGGAGGCGCCTTGGCCATGTGCACCAACGGCTAACGGCCTCCGAGGCACAGTGAAGGCTCAGCCTGAGTCAGCCCTGAAGTCACGTGAGCCCCAGGCAGCTATCCTTCCTAAGGGGCATCTGTCACAAAAACCACATTAAAAAATACACAAATGAGCTTACTTCCAAAAAGTACACAGATCTGAGAGGCAGGCACAGGCCTGGGAAGAAACAGGAAGCAAACTGAGCTCTGGAATTAATAAGACTCACACCCTTCCACCAAGTCAGGTTTTTCAGGCAAGACTCAAGAGAAGGGAACATGAATCGTGAATGCCCCAAACTCAGCTGGAGCTGCCACAAAGCCCCAGGAGGACCCGGCTGTCCCCACAATAGGCCTCTCCCAGGCCCCAGCCTTGGGCAGTGATTAACATGCAGTGGGCTGGGAAGAATGCGGTTTATTCTGCAGGGGAGGCTGGGGGTGAAGGGGGTCAGGTGGCTCAGCCTTAAATCACGCTGCTGTCAGCCCCACACAATTCCCCTCCCCTAGGGCTGGGTCACTACTCAGGTTTATGCAAAATAAACAGCTTTGCTAAATATCCCCCCAGACTGGGTCCACAAAGGCCTAAAGGTAGGGGGCAGAATGCACGTGAGACCCAGAATACTGCCTGCCTCCTTGCTCCATGGCTTGGGCAGGCACAAGGGAGGCCTCCATGCCTCTCAGTCTGCTAAAAGCTTCTCTTTCTTCTTCTTTTTTTGATTGTTTGAGCTTTTCTTTTTTTCTTTTTTTTCCTTTCTTCTTTTCTCTCTCTCTCTCTCTCTCTTAATTCCTCCCAAGACACTGCCACGAATACTGTTCACTTACTCTTGTCTGGCTCTGACTCACTCCCTTCACTTTCTTGAGCTACGTAAGACTTACAATTCCTGGTTTTCTATAGGGGAACTGAGCCATGAGAAATCTCTTACAAATGCTCCCAGAAAGGAACCAGTTCTCAGAAGCTCCTTCAAGACAGGCTCAGCGGAGGGGGCTGTGGGCACCCAGCAAGAATCTTAATTGTCCCAAAGCCACACACATACCCTGGGGGGATGGGGACTTGGAGGGAAGGGGCCACCAGGGTTTGAAAAAAACTCTCCCTTTGGGGGCTGGGTTTGGTCACTCACCTGGAGCCCACCCTTCTCCTCCCACTTCTGTCCAATTAGCAAGAACAAAAACTAAAATAGAAATAAGAAATAAAGTCCCGAATACCCCTGGCAACTCAGCCTTCCTCCCACAATACAGAGGACATTGAGACATTGAGATCTTAGAGATGGTCGCTTGAAGACTCCTTAGTCAAAAACTAATACCATGCGTGCCGAGTGGCAGGACCCCCGCTAAGCAGGGTCACCACCCCACTTTACAGCAGAGGCCGCCCCGCTGGTTAACGGTGGTCTATCCTGCCTGGCTTCAAGTCCAAGCACCTGTCAGAGAAGTGGCATCAGCCCCATCTGGACGGGGTCAGAAGCAGATGCAGAGGCAAGGATGTGCGTGCAGGTGGTTTATTTTGGAGAAGATGGGTCGTCTGTAGGGCACTGGGAAGTGAGACTAACGAGGGTAAAGCAACTGAAGGTGGCTCATGAGGGACCTGGGCACAGCCCCCACCGCTCTGGCCAAGTGGAGCTGAACTCTACACAGACAGTCTGGGAGCCAGTGCAGACCCGGCCAGGGACGAGGGAGCTGGGGTATCTACACACCAATCCTGCCATGGCCATTTTTTAATCAGGGTGCCTGATCTGGGGGGTTAATTTCCTGGCACAGAGTAGCAGCAAGAGAAAGCCCCTCAGGCACAAACACGCAGGTGCAGGATCCACTGAAGGGTCAGGAGGTGGTGACAGGGAGTGCCGGGCAGGGCAGCTCCTGCCACAAACACGACTGGGCCCGCTGGTGCTGGCCAACACCAGAGCTCACCCCACTGCAGCCCTTGCTAGCTGGCAGGCACACTGCAGGACATACACGCCCACTTTCCTGAGAGGCAAACAGAGGCCTCTGTCCTGCCCAAGGTCCCACAAGCCCTTCTCCACTCCACGCCTAGCAGCGCCACCACTGAGTGGACTATGTGGTTCTCCCTGAGACTCAGCCCTCCCAGAGCTGGGGGGCAAAAGCCCACCACTTGCAGAAGCCTCTCCTGAAACAAACTTCTCTCTTCTGTGGCCCAGGAGAACCTCCAAGAGGTCAAAAACAAGGAGGGACCATCTTTGCCCCTTGAGCAGAGAGACCAAATCTTCCCTTCTCTTCCTTGGATGGGGGGTTGCCATGGGACAACGTGTTGAATGAACACCTGCTCAGATGCTGAGCTTGTGCAAAGTGCTGGGTTAAGTAGTCCCAGAAGGTGACCCTCCACACAGCCAAGCAGGAGGTCACGAGGCAAACAGGGTGCAGGGTGCGGTGGGGTGGAAGGAGGCCCTCGCCCACTGTGCCCAGTGGGGTCAGAGCCGGGCACTCGCGGGGTGCAGTGGAGAGAGGGGTCGCTACTCCAGGAATCTTGTCAGTCCAACTGCCCCTCATCTCCCACGTCTCTGTCCTCAGCACATGAGGACAGCCTGGGGGCAAAGTCTGTTTCTGCTGCTTTCTCAGTGGGGCCAGGGTGCGTGTAAGAGGGGGAGTCACAAAGAAAGAGGAGGGAACAGCGCCCTCCCCTGTAAAGGAAGCAGGCGCGGTCCCCTCCCTTGAGCCGATCCAACAGCAGGAGCCACTCCCCAGGAGAGGCCCAGGAGCGTCCAGGGTAAAGCCAGATCCCTGTCCTTTGCTCCCCGCCCCCACAGCCTACCCTGCTGCCCTAATTTCTACCCCCCTCGCTGAGGCTCAGTCATATTCTGCAAGCGCCTTCATGTGTCTGCGGTACTTGGTTCAGCAAACACGTACATAGCACTCAGACGGATCAGGCACTGACCAGTGTCAATCTGTGTGATCTGCCGAACAAACCCTGAAGGCAGGTCCTCTTCTTGTCTTCATTTCACAGAAAAGGAAACTGAGGGAGAGAGAGGTTAAGCAGAACCCAAATTCAAACCTAGGAGTCACCTCTTGGCCACTAGGCAATCCTGCCTCCGTAGGAATTCCTTTTCTGTTAATGCCCACTTGTTCTTCGAATGGCAGCTGCATATCACCTCCTCCAGGAAGGCTCCCTGACTTCCTCTCTCCCCCTCCTCCCCAATCCACCCTGCACCCAACTGTGGTGAGGTCCACCTGCCGGTCTCTCACAGCACCTTACTGTGTGGCCTTCATATCACTGCCTGCCCCCTCCGCTCCTGATGCCCGAGGGTCTGTCTTTCCATCTCTGTGGGCACCAGGCACCAGTGGATCCTCAAGAAGTCCCTGCTGACAACTGGATTAATGAGCGAATGAACAGACGGACACGATCCCGGGGGGACATCAGGAGAAAGCCATCCCCACGAAGCAAACTCCAGGAGTTAAAAAAAAGGATAACGGTGTAGTGGAAGACACTTGTCCTCATTCTTCCCCACTACCTGGCTGCAGCTCCGTGAACCCTACCCCCAGCTTGCTATAGCCCACCAGGCTCCATGTAAGCACAGATGTCCCAAGGGAGGCCCAACACGTTGGGAAACAGCATGGCTTGCTTACCTAGGGACAAGCAGTGAAGGCACATGACTTAATCCACATTGCATATTTAATTAATTTTTTTATTTAAGAGATTCAAAACAATTGTGAGAAATAATAAGGAGATGTCC
The DNA here is from genome assembly GCA_963574885.1 of Lepilemur ruficaudatus. Taxonomy (NCBI): domain Eukaryota; kingdom Metazoa; phylum Chordata; class Mammalia; order Primates; family Lepilemuridae; genus Lepilemur; species Lepilemur ruficaudatus. The sequence goes on from CAUYRT010022854.1 coordinate 132,108, forward strand.
TGTGTATCTTTTACCCAGGTTGCCCTAATTATGTCTTGCAAAACTACAGCGCGACATCAAAACCAAGATACCGACAATGATGCAATCCGTCCACCTTGTTCTGACTTTCCCTGTTGCATTGTACTTGTGTGTGAATGCATTGGGCTCTCGGCAACTCCATTTCAGGTGTGGATTCACACACCCACCATCTCAGTCAGGACACTGAACTGGACATCACCATGAGGCCCTTCGAGCCTGCTTTTGTAACCACACCCCTCCTGCTCCACCCCTGCAGTCTTTAACCCCTGTAACCACTCCTTCCTCCACTCTGCATTTTTAAAATTTTCTCATTTCAAAGATGACATATAAATAGAATCATACGGTTTTTAACCTTTTGGGATCGGCTTTTTCACTCAGCATCATTCCCTGAAGATTCATCCAAGCCGGTACACGCATCAGTAGTGTGCTCCCTTTCACTGCCGAGTGGTATCCGCGGAGCGGATGGACAAGTCTGTTGACCCCTCGACCGCTAAAGGACAGCTATGTTGTTTTCAGTTTGGAGTTACTAGCAGTAAAACTGTTATAAATATTTGCATACAGGTTTTTGTATGAAAAAAATTTTCACTTCTCTGGGATAAATGCCCAACAGTGCAATTGCTGGGTCCTATGTTGCGTGTTTAGTTTTATAAGAAACTGCCAGACTGTTTTCCAGAGTGGCTGTGCCATTTTACATTCCCGCCAGCAATGTAGGAGCCATCCTGTTTCTTAGCATCCTCACCAGCCTGTGATGTGATCACCAGTTTGTATTTTAACCATTCTGATTGTATGCTGCAATATCTCGTAGTGGTTTTTTTTTTTTTTTTTTTTTGAGACAGAGTCTCACTAAATTGCCCAGGCTAGAGTGAGTGCCGTGGCGTCAGCCTAGCTCACAGCAACCTCAAACTCCTGGGGCTCAAGCAATCCTCCTGCCTCAGCCTCCCAAGTAGCTGGGACTACAGGCATGTGCCACCATGCCCAGTTAATATTTTCTATATATTTTTTAATTGGCCAATTAATTTCTTTCTATTTTTAGTAGAGACGGGTCTCGCTCTTGCTCAGGCTTGTTTCGAACTCCTGACCTTGAGCAATTCACCCGCCTTGGCCTCCCAGAGTGCTAGGATTACAGGCGTGAGCCACTGCGCCCGGCTAACATCTCGTAGTTTTAATTAGCATTTCGCTAAGGGCTAATGAAGCAGAACATCTTTTCATGCGTTTATACATACATCCTTTTTGGTGAAAGGTCTCTTCGTGTCTTTTGCCCATCTCTAATTAAATTGTTTCTTCTTTTGCTGTTGCATTTTGAGAGAGCCTTATAGATTCTACACACTAGCCCCTTGTCAGGTATATGCTCTGCAAATATTGTCTCCCAATCTGCAGCTTGACTCTCCACTCTCTCACCTGGATCTTTTGAAGAGCGAAATTTTTAATTTTGGTGAGGTTCAATTTATCATTGATTCCTGGTGTCAAGTCTATGAATCCTGTGTGGCCTGGATCCTGGCGGCTCTGATTTCTCCTTTCTTCCTGGGGTGAAGGAACTCACATTCTCTGAGGTGGAAGGTTCCTTTCTGCACCTTTACCTTGCAACCCCTCCCACCAGGACTGGTTCAAGGTGGTGTACGAGTGGCAGGAAAGAGGAGAGCCACGTAAGCTTCCTGAGAACATCTCAACAGGCTAGAGTTACCCCACGGACTTTCCCACCATTTTCAATCCTTTCTTGAGAGGTGGGAGCAGAAAAGGGCTAAAACAGAAGAGACTTTGCCCTGTGGCCACCCACGTGCCCCCTGCCTGAGGGCCAGGTATAAGATGCATTCCATTTCCCTGGGGCCTGCAGCACCCCGCCCCCACTGCTCTCACGGGGGAGCGCCCTTTCTGGACCAAGTTCTCACAGCCACAGAGCTAGGGCCCCCCAGGCAAGAAGGAAGACTTGATCCCCTCGTGGGGAGGACGCCACTGCCGCCATTCTAACCATCAACAACTAGAAACATCAAAGCACCGCTGATAAGCCTGTGGGTTCTCCTGGAAAAAAAGGATTCACTACTGAGATTTCAGCCAATGCTAGCTTGTCTGGGTCACCTGACATACTGCTCCCTGGCGCCCAGACCATCGCCCCACCCACCACCCGTGTCGTGAGTTCTGGCCCAGAACTAGAACCCTGGCAGTGGCAACTCTGAATCGAAGGCCCATCAGGGAAATTACAATACATTTCTGAGTGTGACAGAAGAAAATCCATGAAGTTTCTGACTATTGATTGTAATTAAAAAAAAAAAAAAACTCACCCCTCCCAGACACCCCAACTGGCAAGCCCAGGTCTGTAGCAAACGCCAGGCTTCCTAGGGGAACATGTCCCTCCCAGTCTGTGTGTCTCTAACTACTGCCCAGCCCTCTCCTGAGTCACACTGCACAGCCTTTTGTGTCTGAAGAGGAAAAAAACCACAAAAATCAAGAAGACAAAAGTGATGGCAATGCCATTCAAGAGGAGAGAATTCGGAAACCTTGGGTTTTGTTACTAATGCTCAGCAGCGACATCCCATTGAGAGAACTGATGGAGTCAACAGGTGCCACAGATGTCCCAGAAAAACACCAAAGTAAAACCAAAACATCTCGACGAGACACCACCGAACTGTGGGGCATCTTGGCAACTGCAAGTGTTTACCCGGAGAAGCGGCTGCCCTTCCCCCGGCGGGCACACGAGCCCCTCCCGCCCACCCCTCGCGCCGCTGCCCTTCTCCCTCTGGGGGTTTCTTTTAGGCATCCAGCCAGATAGAAAGAAGGCAGGTGACAGAGCAGGGGCTTAAGAGGGCCCGTGCAGGGCTGGACGGGGGAAGCCCACCCCAAATCACTTTGGCAAACTTGAACTGAACCGCAGGCCACCGTGGCTGGCAAAACAAACAAGAGCCGCAGGCCAGGTCCTGCTAGCTGCGACTGAGCCGCGGCTGCCCGCTCCCTGGCTCGGCGTGGGAGCCAGAAAAGGGGTTTGTGAATGCCTGTCCCAGGCTTCTTAGCTGCCTGTCATGTTGATCTAGCACCGTGTTAGGATCCCCAGCCCCTCTCGAGGACCTGAGCAAACGCTGGTATTAGCGCTCCCCTTCCTCTTAAGAGTTTGCTGAGAAGCCACTCCACTGTTTCCCAAGGAGGAGACCCCCGGCCCTGACAATCCATCAAGTGAATGCAAATCGTGGCCCGGACAAAACCAGGCAAACAGCACCCCGCTCCAGAATAATGGCCTCTGTGGGAGAAGGGCGCTTCCAACAATGATTGCTGTGTACACATCCCGCTAAATACCCAAACTTCTGATTAGCCTCATCATGATTTGTGTGTGCACCGCCTCTTTTGAACTGCTCCCAAGTACATGGTACAAGTTGACTCAAGCCTAACCTCAAACAGTGGCCTTCCCGGGCTTCCCAGCGCAGGGAGCTGGCTATACATAGCTCTGCTGATTACAAGCCTCTGGAAATCCACACGCAGCCCAGCAAGGAAAAGCACTGTGAGAAGGTGATAATCACAGGCTCGCCGCTCCAGCTGGAATTGATCTAATTTGGTGAGCATGAGTTCAGGTTCACCGTGGGGAACACTCCCAGGTTGCCTGAGCTGCTCATTTACGCAGAGAGATCAAAAGCACCCTAGGGGGATGTTCCCTCACACGGGCAGCCTGGGGGGCTCTGTGGCTTGTGATGTCCACCACTTGCCATGTGGGAGTTTGCAACAGGGCATCTGGCCACCTGCTTTCAAGGACCAAAGGCATTCACTGGAAGTCAGGCATCTTCCTACAGTATCACAGGTGCCTACAGAGAAGGGATGTGGGTGTGGCGAATGAGTATATTTCACTGTGAGTTCCTGCATCTGTGTCTTGGGCCCAGACCTCTCTTCTGAGCCCCAGATCTCTCCGTCCATCCCTTGCATGAACCCCGGGCATCTTGGATGCGCCGTGTCCAATGCAGACAGAGCTCAGCATCTTCTCCCCACACCTCTGCACCTGCTCCTCTTGCAGGGTCCCCTGTCTTGGTGGGGACACTGCCCTCCACTCGGCCAGCATCACCTGCCCTCATGTCCACCCACCAGACGTGGCTCAGGGCCAGTGTGCAGGCTACCACCACCCCTCTCCAGCCCCTTACCTCCTGCCTCAGTCCCCATCCCAGCAGCCTCCTGGCTTCTCCACTTCTGCCCCGCCCTTTGGTACCCCTCAGAAAGGCTTGCCAAAGCACAGGTCTGACCTGTCACTTCCCTTCATAGACTCTTTGCAAAAACTGGAACAGGGACTCCCACCTCATGAGGTATGAGGCTGACATGCTTATTGCCACATGACAAGTTCTCAATAAATGGGGTTATGCCCCATTTTTGCTTTCCTTGAGCCATAGAGTGAGTGTGACCACCATCCTCCAGCTCAAAGCACAGAGGCCTTCGTCTGCCAGGGAAGAGAGACCATTTTACTTTTAATCCTTCCCTGTGGCCTCAGGCCCAAGTCACCCTGCCCACCTGCTAGACACCTCTGGGCCAGCAGCCGCCTTGCCAGCTGTTTGGCAGAGTGGGCGCTGGACGCTGCCCGTTGCCCTCTGGGGCAGCTGGCAAGACAACCACGGGATCGGACAGGGCAGGGCCATGAGAACACATGCCACCCCAGGAGGGAGACAGAGGAGTGGGAGCCGCCTGCCCAGTGGAGCAGCCAGGGTGGGAGGGTGGGAAGGCCAAGCAGGCATTTCTGAGGCTGGGTGGCCAGGCGCAGGGAGCCACCTGGGAGGGCAGCTATCCCAGAGGTGGCTGTCTGAGAGACCAGAGCCACCACACTTAAGGTTGGGAGTATTTACAAAGCCCAGCGAGCTTTGAAATGTAGCTGCATCCTCACTCCCTGGGGCAGGAGCCTGACAACATGGCCCTGTGACAATGACAGTGTCTACTTACTGGGTATCTCCAGTGGACCACACCCTGCAGCAATTGGACACACAGGGAGAGGTCCCGGAGGACCCCGGCCCACATGGGACACAGACTCTAAGGGACAGGAGACCCTGTGGGGGCAGAGCCTGCATCTCCTACTTCTTGGTGCCCACACAGTTCCCAGAATGGAGATCTCGCCCTGGGACTGAGGGGGGTCCAGGAAGGCCTCCTAGAGGTTGTAGCGTTTAAGCTGGACCTTGAAAAGCAGTAGGGTCTGGATGGGCAGAGAGGCTGAGGGCGGGGGAGGGGACATTCTGGTCAAGACGCTGAGCAGTTCTAAGGGGGAAAGCCAGAAACAGGTGGAAGAGGAGCCGGGAGTGGCCCAGCTACCAGGATGGTAGAGGAAGGCGGAGTGAGGCCAGCAGCCCTAGGTGACAGCAGCCCCGCAGGAAGTGGGGCCACAGAAGAGGGCGGAGCCGCAACCCCCATCTGGCCCAGGTGGGTGAGCAAATGCCGGGCCTCGTCTCCAGCAGGGAGGTGGAGGCAAGGTTTGGGCCCAGGCCTGTGGCTGGCAGGACCAGTACTCGCTGACTCCGCACTGCCCACTCCGGCTGGACCCCGATGGCCGTCCTAATGTAACTCGACTTAGGGGCGGGTGAACTGCGGGGACCCAGCCTGATTAAATCCACCGTCTCAACCCGGGCCCAAGCTGTTTATCTCCATCGTGAGGGAAGTGACTCCTCACAGCCTGCACACAGCTTCATTTCCGAAAAGAATGCGTGAGGGGGAAGGTCAGGAGACAGGCACAGCCGTAAATTTGATGGAAGGTTTAGCTGGAAACCCCATTAAATCCACACATGGCTCAATGCTGGGCAATGTCCTTCCTCCGAGTCTACTGAATGGGGCCAGGGAGGTGAGGGACTCACTAAGTAATGTCCTCATTTTTTGGTGTCTCCTATTACCCAGGGGATAAAAAACCCATTACCCATAAGGTTTAGTGGCACTTGGTCCCAAGACTGCGATATTGTCCTTTACCTAAGCTCTCCCCTTGGCCAGCACGTGCTGTGCTCAGCCTCTGTTGGCCTCTCTGTCCACTCCACCATCTGTGCCTCATGCTCCCCGCAGCCAGGCCCGGGTCCCACAGGCCCTGGCCCCTGCTCCCCAGTGGGCATTCTCCCCTCCATGGCAGGGCCTGGCGGGGTCCAAGTAGTGGGGCAGAGGGTTAATGTGACCCAGGTCAGGAGAGCCTGTGTTCTGTGGCTGTGAGCCCAGTGCTGGGCTGCCATGGCCGCTAGAATGGCCCCTGTGGCTGGGGCTGCCGTGACATCAGGTGACAGCCTTGCAAAGGTACAACAAGGAACACAGGGGTCTGCAGAAGGGTGTGAACCTTCATTCCTAAAAATCATGCCTCAACACATGCATCTCTTAGGGAGGGGAGCACAGACTCTCACTTGGAAGGGAGTGCCCCTTAGAGACAGGGGCCGGAGGCCCGGACCTAGGAGCTTCCTTCCACCTCCACCACCCTCCTAAGTCCCCAGGTGCCAGAGCTTTGCCTGTCACTGTAAGAATCACCCGTCCCAGACTCAGCTCAGGAACCACACAGAGTAGTGAGGATGATGGGCTTGGGCTCAAATCTTAGCTGTGTGACCTTAGTGAATTACTGAACTTCTCTGAGCCTCGGTTTCCTCATCTATTAAATAGGATCGCAATGAAACCTACCTTCATAAGACTACTAGGGATTTAAGGAGTGAATGTAGCAAATGCTCAACAAATACCTGCGAACACGACTTCCTTGACAGTGATGCTGGCCTCAGCGTTGTCATTTTCTAGGCCTGACGAGATCGTGGCCCTTCCCATTAGAGAGATGCAAATAGAAGGCTGGGTCCCTCCTCAGGATTGAAGGGACCCTGCTCTTTCCCCTTCGAAATCCCCAGCTAAGCATGCTCTATGATGCCATCCATGTGATATTCTTGGAAAGGTAAAATCACAGGGATGGAAAACATAACAGAGACTGCCAGGGGCTTTGGGAGTGGGCTGGGGGAGACAGTGACCACAAAGGGACAGGATGCACATTGTGGGGAGAGGGAACTGTTTGTTCTATATCTTGATTGTGGTGGTGGTTACACAACTGTATACATTTATTAAAAAGTCATAGCATTGTACAGCTCAAAAGGGTGAATTTTATTGTATATAAATTACACTTTAATAAATCTGACTTTAAAACAGAACTTAGAAGAGAAAGACCAGGTGTGACCAGACCTGCTATCTCAGCCTTAGAGGTGAGCAGAAGAGGGGACAACTTGGATGGCAGTCGGATCCCAACATCCAGTGAGAGAAGGATGACCAAGGGAGATGACAGAGTAGGGTGGCGTGGACACTTCTGTGCTCAAAGACAGCAGAGCCAGGCCTGCCCGGGGACTGCCAATGGCTCTGCGCGGCAGCCAAAGCCACCGCCCTCTCTCTGCTCCATCTTCTTCCCTCCATCTGCACCCCTCAGAGTCACACAGCTCCAGAGGGACTCCTAGGATGCACGCCTGCATTTCACAGGCGGGCAAACCAAGGCCCACGGAAGTGAAGAGACCTGATCAAGTGTTCAGGCCAGAGCCGGCGCTGGGTGGAGCTGGGGCCGCCTCCCGCCGTGCCCTCGGCCTGAGCTCACCATCCCTGCCCCTCCTTTGTGTCCTTGCCCCTCCCTTGTGCAGGAGCTGCCATGAGACCCATCCTGGGTCCATGCCCTGAGGTGCCTGACCCTGGCTGCCCGTCCCCCACACCGTGTGACCTGGAACTCCCTCGTCCCAGAGGTGAGCACTCGCAAAGGTCAAACTAACTATGGGCAGCCACGGGGGCCCAGAGACCAGTTAGAAACTCACAGCCAAGTAAAATGCCTGAAGTGGGCTGAATTTTTTAATTTCTAAGCTGTATTCCCCCACCCTGTACTTGGATAGTATATTCTAGACTCACCCTATAGGTCCTTACTGGCTCCTTGTCACACTTCACCCCCACGGACCTGGACCATTGTGAGATCTTCGGATGTTGGGTCTTCACTGGGAGCCCCAGCAGCCCTTTGCCACTCCACAAACTCACGATGCCTCGGCTCCACCTGCCCTCCCCCCACCTGCTCAGTGGTTCCCCGAGGAAGAGGACCAGGCCTTCCACGAGCAGACACTGCCCTAGCAGCTGAGTTTCTGGGTGTGGTACAGGTAAATTCAGGGTTATGTCCACCACGACAGGGCATTTGGGAGTAGGGCCCAGAGGCCCTGAACCTGAGCTGCCTTTCCCAAAAGCAACACATTCAAGGTCTTGGGACCTCTGTGTGCCTGGCAGGGTTGCCAGATGCTTTACATGAATTTGCGTTAATCCTACTGTCTACCTATAAGGTTACTGACTCAGCTCCATTGTACAGATTGAGAAACTGAGATGCAGAGAGGTCATGTTATCATGGTAACTTGAGGTGCTGCCTTCAAAGGATGGCTAAGAAGAAAGACAAACTTCATGTTGTGATCCCTGAAGGAAAATAATTTGCATTTGCATCCACAGAGCTGGTGGAAGCTGTGCTGGGTCTTGTGTAGGATGGCTGAAAACAGTTATTCAACACCCCAAATTAAGCTGAACTTCACCTCACATGTCAAAATTTTAATTTTCCAACAAAGTTCAAATTAATTCTGGTTGAGAAAGATATAATCTAGCCAAGAGGTCTACATTTGTAATCTCTGCCATATGCAAATACCTCAGCTGTCTAACCTCGTCCTTAGCTGCCTCTGCTGCTTTTTTTTGATGTCTGGGGTGTTCCAGGACGTGGACAGAAAAACCGCAGGCTCGGCCTCCTAGTGAGGAAAGGCAGGGTTGTGTGTTTGTTAATGACCACAGATGTGACCTGGTTTCCCCTCCGGAGGGCAGAGCAGGGAGCCGGGGCTGGGACAGGTGCAGAGGTGGAGCCAGGCTGCAGACGGTGGTGGGGAGGGGGGTGCGGGGGACGCCCGGGCGGGATGGAGACTTCAGACAGCAGGTAACACCTCGGAGGCTACACTGGGCTGGGAAAGATGGGGGAGTTTAATCAGCCCTCTTGCTTTAAACCTGAATGGAAAGTAATTAAGTTTGCCCAATTCTCTAATGAAAATTCCCAGCTAGCAACCCCCATGGCCGTGCAGCAGAAATCCGTGTCAAACAGAGAGGAAAGGGAGTGTCCTCGTGGGCTCGAAGCCAGCCACCCTCCTGCTGCCTGTCTGCAGAGAGAAACACTCCCCTCTCCCATCCTTCACACCCGAGAGTCCTTAAAGAAAACTCTTTCCTTCCCTCATAAAAGCCCCCAGGGGCTTTGGGCTGAGAGCTCAGACACATGGCACCGGTTCGATACCGTGCGCAGAGACGGGAGAAGAGGGCTGGAGGAGGCAGCTCGGGCTGCTCCGATTTATTCCTCGCCTCGTCTCCGGCACGATGTGCAGAAATAGGAAAATATACACACGCTTCCCAGTATGGGCACTTTAACCAGTATTTAAAATCCTACATGCTGAAATACGGCCGACCGCGGAGCTCGGCTGGCAGCCGGAGGAAGCGAGTGGCCGGCTCCCGCGCCCTGGGCTCTCACGGGCTCCATGGCCCTCACTTGAGCAGCCGCGCGGAGTCGAGCATGCCGAACGGGAATCTACTGGTTTTCATCCACAGACTCTCACGTAGTAATTATGGGTTACGGGGGGCGGGGGTGGACAGCACACCCGTTAAACGACTCCAGCCTGAGATCTACCCAGGCGTCCTTCCCCTGGCAGGGCTGCAGCCGGAGGCAGGGAAGTGGCTGTGTGTTGCCTGGGAGCGCCGTCCAGCCCACCGCTGCCTGGCAGGGTGCTGTCCATCCATGTCCACACTGCCCTCCTCCTCACTGCTGCTGATGCCGCCTCTTCCCACGCACCCACGAGGAACTACTGCCCTGGATCTGCCTGTCAGCTCCTGCCTAAAGAAGGCCTGCAATAGCTTCCTAACAGGCCTCTCCATGTCCTCCCTGGGGCTCCCTCCAACCCACCAGAGCAAGAATTCTAAGACACAAGCTGTCCCCCAACCCCCAACTTACCAACCAAAATCCAAGCTCAGAATCAGGGCACACAGCTCCCCCAGAGCACACCCCACCAGGCCTTCCCAACACTTAGCCACAGCCACTAGGCACCCCACTAGTCCCAGGCCCTTTCTTCCCCCACTGTCCCGGGAACTACCCTGGGCTAGGTAGTGCCCGGCTAAAGGCCTGACACCCGAGCCAAAGCTGTCCTATGGGGCTGGGTGTGAGGGGAACACAGAAGCCACAGAAAGTGAAGTCCCCGGCCTTCCTGGGCAAGGAAACAGACTCACGACTGAGATCCACAAGCTAATGCCAGGCCCATGCCAAGGCAGCCAGCACCTTCCAGGATCCCACAGGGCACCGCCAGAGGGGACACAGAGGCACACTGTCCTCTCTGTGGCTGCAGACTGGGCTTCTAGGGTGCTGGGAGGACAGAACTAGGCAAGAAGGGGTGAGCTCAGAGGGTTTCAGCCAGGAAAAAGATTTTTAAAACCAGAAAAATTAGACCAAGTGTGTTTTGTTTTTTTCTTTTTGCTACGGGACATGAGTTTTAAAAATAAGTTTCATACTGTTTGTATAATTCTGTGTTCTGCTTTTTTCCTTTTAATATTATACTATATCATTAAGATTCTTCATAAATATTTTAGTGGATTCATACTGTCTCAGTCCATAGCTAAGCACTAATTTATTTAAACTTTCCCCTTTACTCAGCCAAGTCTTTAAACACCATAAAGTGACTTTACTACAACCATGATTCTGCTTAGGCAGCTCTTCTTGGATCTAATTATTTGTATGAAGAGATGGCCTTCCTCAGTTAGAGCCGTTATTGGCAGCAAGAAATAACTAATACATTTGACTGTGATAACATAAGGAACAGAGAATCTGTCTTTATTTCTTCTCAGTCTGCCTTTAGGAGACAGGATGCACACAACGGGTATCTGCGGCTGAAGGAAGCACAGACAGGTGAGTGCGTGAGTCGGTGTATAAGAGTATCCCCCAGCTCCATTTTTCCCAAGTTCACAAGTCTTCAGTTTCCTATTACGGACCCAGGCTTAGCCAACGCTTTAATGCACCCATCTCAATCTAAACAGCTTTTCCTAGATGTTACTATAAAAGAATTTTAAAAAAATAAACAAAATAACCCTTCAATAGCAAATTCCAGTATCAAAACCGAGGCAACTGGTGCAACCCTTCAGACCACTGGCAGTATCTGTCAAAGCTGGCCACACCCTTGCAGTTTCACTCTGAAGTGTGTTCACAGAAGAAAGGCACACACACGCTCACCAAGACTGGACAAGGATGTTCATAAACAGCAAAGAATAGCCCCAAACTGGAAACAACCCAAATGTCCACCAACATTAGAACAGATTGGTATACTGCACTATATTCACAAAACAGGAATAAATACTATTTGACAGTGAGAATGAACAAACCACAACTACGTGTAATAACACGAGTGAATCCCCTAAACATAAGAAAGAAGCCAGACACAAAAGTGCACACACTGCATAATTCCATTTATATGAAGAACAGAAGCAAGAAAAACTAAACTATGTGCTCAGAACGCAGGTGTGTGGTTGCCCTGGAATGGGGAGCGGGCACAGGGGCCTCCGGCTCATGGCCTTGGTCTGTTTCTTGGCCTGGGTATTGGTTACATGGGTGTGTTCAAAAATTCATCAAGCTCTACCCTTAAGATGTATGCACTTTTTTGTATATATTTTATATTCTAAAACTTTTTATGAAGGATGCATGGTCATTTTCAAGCCACATCGAAATAGTTTACTTTAAAACTTTCTCGAGTCTACATGCAAGGCCCCGGAGAAACGAGTGAGTGACACGGGGTCTGTGCAGTGGGCCCACGGTCTAGCCTCGGGGTGCTCAGACTGACGTGGCGCAAGGGGCGAGCTCGGCAGATCCCTGGGTGCGCTGCTCAAGAGCAGGCCTCCCGCTCTGGGCCTGCTGGGAGAGCAGGAAAGGCCAGGCAAACTGTCCTGGGGTTGCACTGGGTGGACCTGGGCCGAGCGCCAGGCAGAGGGTTCGCCTGCAGACCCAGGGCCGAGGCCCCGCTGCTGCCAGGCCTTCTTAGACCTCTTGCCCTTCAAACTCACTGCTGCCTGCTGTCTGAGCAACGGGCTGGCTCAGGTTCCATGGGGCCTGAGGCTTACACAATTGGGGATACCCCTCTAAGTAAAAGAATACCAAATAATGAATCTACAATTAAGCACAGGGCCGTGGAAAGGGCCACGCAAACAGGGCCCAGAGTGTAAGTGTCACCCACCCCCTAGTGCATCTGCCTCCACAGAATGAGTCTCCACGTGGCCAGGACCACAGGTGCCTGGCCTCGACAAGGGCCTATCTCCACTGGGGCCAGCAGAGCCCTGCTCCTCCCTGCTGGCCAGTGGGCCGGGAGCTGGCACACAGGACTCTGGACTAAAGCTGTTGCACCACCTCTGCCATCTGGCCTGCCTCTGTGTCTCTGCTCCACCCCAGCCAGCTGCAAACCCTTGCAAGAAAAGTCCCCCATCTGCCATCCCCCCATCTTATTTCTCCAGTGAATATTTTAGCGTATTAAGCGATTTTTATATCTTTGCCTTGGCGAGATTTGATTTCGTTTATCTTTGCAGCTGGAAGTGTATCAGTGAGCTTCCGGGGGTTGGCATGGCTGCCAAAGTGGCTGAGTGAACGGAGGAACCCACTGTCATCATTTTGACTTTTTATAATTCAGTTCTTGAATCGATTTTGCATTTAACTTTTTCCCTATATAACCAATTATCTTAACTCTACCTACTAAATAGTCCATTCTTTCCCTACCAATTTGAAGAGCCATCCTTGCTGAAAAAGAAATAAATTCCCAATTGAACTTTCATCTATTTCTGTCCCAACACTCTGTTTTAATCACTACAGTTTTATAATATGGTTTAGTGTCCGGTGGAGCAGACATCCCGTCCACCGCACTCCCAGCACTATTGTCTTTTGCAGAACAGTCTTGGCTCTCTGGGCTTATGTTGCCTTCAATGCAAACTTTTACAATCAGCTTGGAGAGTTCTACTAGCATCCTCCCAGGATTTGGATCATGACTGACCGCTCGGAATTTAGAGGTAATAACACACTCAGGGGAGTCCTGAGGCAAAGAAGAGGGAGGGTGTCTGCAGAGCCTGGACTGCAGCTAGTGCTCCGCAGGCGGCTGCAGCTACCAGCACTGCTGTCGGCCACTCAGAGGGCGGCATTATCGGGACAGGCGTCATCTATTGTAACCCTCCTTGCAAATCCTTCCAGGTTCCTGTCCCCTTCCCTGCCTGGCCTCATGAGCCATTTTCCCACCAAAAAAAAAAAAAAGACTTTGCTCTTTTCGTCCCTTCCCTATATACCTCTCCTGCCCTGGGCTCGGATCCCCAGACTATGAATGGCCAGCCTGACTCATTCTTTGGGCTCTCCCTCTTGGTTTGGTCCACTTTTCCAGCCTCCTTTGTCCACACAGTGCCTGTTAGCACCCAGAGCCAAGTATAGATAGAGTCAGCATCCGCTCCACCGTGTGCTGACAGGTGCAGCACACACCTGTCTCAGGTGCCATCTCAGGAAGGGAACCTGCATGTACAAAGTAGTCCCATGCCAGGCACAGGCACCAGCACCGAGCTCCCTACGGCCACTTATGGATGAGGAAAGAGGTTCCAAGGGCAGAGAGCATCAGGGCAAAAATATCCAGGAAGCTAGGACCAGAACCAAGTCCTCCTGACAGCCCTGAGCCTTCAGTAGTGACAGCACTACAGCCAGTGGTCCTGGAGACAAATGTCACCCGCAGGGCAGACTCTTGACTGAGCTGAGGTTCCCAGACACCAAATCCTCCCGCTCCCAGATGCGGCTTCTCCCAGCATCTCCTACTCCTTTTTCTTCTTGGCCAGGACAGCAGCTGCCACAGCGAGCGGCTGTTGACAAACTAGTCAGCACGCTGCTGAGGCGTCTTTCCGAGCTGCCTGCGTCCTCCTGAGCAGAGAGATACCTCATTAGCGTGCTATATTTCAGCCCCGAGAAAACAATGCATGCCAAGAGACCATAAACAACAAGTACAAATGCTACAGGTCACGGATGATAGATGCCACCCACAGACGTTCAAGGCGGGCCTGCTTACACAGACAGCAGCACGGCCCGCTTCTGGGCACATCCGTCTTCCCCCAAACGCTGACGCAGGGAGAAGTCGGCACGGCTTGGGCCACTGTCCCCCCCCACACACACACCAGCCCCTCTCCTGACGGATGAGATGTTGTGTGACAACTTTCAATATCTCCAAATCCTCACCATTCTACTCTATTGGTGCTTTTCATTATCATTATAACTTTTCCCCTCCTTGCTCCAGTCTGGACCTGCTCCAGGTCTAGGAATTTTTCTCTTTGAAAAATAAAAGTTTCAAAACATACCAGCCAATTTTTGAAAAGGGCTGGCCAGCCGGTGGAGACACCAGCCAAAGCCAAGGCAAACAGGGCTCTCGCACACACCCACGGAGCCTCACAAGCTGGGCTCTGTTGGCTGGGAGGGCGGCTCTGAAAAGGAGGCACCCGCGTGGCTGGACACCGTCGCTCTGGCCAGCCAGGGCCGCCGCAGCCTGCGTGCAGCCCAGAGACCTCTGGGCTGAGGACAAGGCAGGACGTGGGTGGTTCCCCTGTGGCCAGGGTTCTGCAGGATGAGCGAGGCCAGCGGATGCAGCCCGTTGGCCAGAACACGTGTGTCCCAGGCACGGCGCTGGGCCTGCTGAGGACCCCAGATAGTGAAGCCTCCTGGCTGTCAATCCCAAAGGTGACTGTGAGGAAGTATGAAGATGCTCTCTGTGGTTACAAACTCTGCAAACAGCGAGATTTCATGTTGGTCCCATTTTATAGTGACGGAGAGTGGAGCTCAAACGCTCTGTAGACATGGATTTGGTCAGCCGAGGAGGCCCAGGGAGCTTGAGGTCACTGAGGGATGCTGCCAGCCCAGGCTCTGGCAGGAAGGTCAAAACCATTCTGGCTGCATTAAAAGGGGACCAAAGTATAGTCCAGGGACCCCTGGGGTTCCCTAAGGCTCCTTCAGGGGGTCTGCAATTCAAAACTATTTTTATAGTAAGATGTTATTTGCCTTTTTAAATATTCTTCTTTCTTGAATGGACAGTGTGGGTTTCCAGAAGCTACCATGCAACAGACCCAATGCAGAAAAGACAGGAGGATGCTACATCTACCAAGCCAGACAGTAAAAAGAGCTGCAAATTGAAAACTGATGCTATCCTTTTCTTTTCTTGTTGTTGTTTTAGAAAATATTTTTCATAAAAATCAGCTATTTTCATTAACATGAAATGGGTTCATTACTATTATTTTAAAATGAGTTTAAAATATCTTTCAAATTTCTCAGTTTTAATTTTAAAATGGTAAATATCAGTGAATACACACTACAAAAACAAAAGCTCTTTGAAGCCCTCAATTTTCAGAGTGTAAAGAGGTCCTGACAGCAACAAGCTACAGAGCTTGGATGACAAGGGCTTGTGAGTGGACAGGACGCTTGGTCAGATGGAAAGGTCACAAGGTAGCAAACACGACATGATTCCATTTTGTACAACAGAGATGGACACAGGTGTGTCACACGTAAACACAAAAGAAGACTGCAACCGGGTATTCCAAAATCTTAACCCTGGCTCCTTCTGGGTGGTAGATTGTGGGCAGACTCCTTGACTAGTGTCTGTCACTCACATGCATTACTACCGCAATCAAATGATGCGACTAATTAACGTTTCAAGTTTAGCCTATCACGTTCAGAAAAGCCTACTGAATAACAATTGGACAAGTGACATTTTTGAGCCCTTACTATGGGCTAGGTACTGTGCTGAGTATTTCAAGGACAAGAGCTCATTTAATCCCAGCAATGCCTAGGGATATCAGCCCCATTTTACAGAACAGAAACTAAGGTTAGAGCAAAGTTATGCATCTTGTCCACAATCATTCAACTGGCAGAACCAGGATTGCTGTCTGGGCTGGCCTGTCACCGGAAGCCTGTGCTCCCGACCGCCGGGCTAGGTGGCCCTCCCTGGGGCCCCTCCAGCCTCAGGGCATGGCTGTGTGCTGGGGTCTGAGCCCCCCGACTCCTTGGTGCTAACCACACACAGTGCATTTGCGCACGCTGCAGTGTGAGCTTCATCTCTACTAGGCAAGGAACCCACTATTATATGCATCCTGCAGCCCCTGTGTCCACCTCCAGTCTGGGCAGGTGACTAAAGGGCAGAACCAGGCAGCAGCAGCTCCTCAGCAGGGGGAACCGGGGTCTACAAGGGTGCCCCACCCTAGGGGCTGGCTACTCCCAGCCACCACTCTCTCTCATAGGACACACCCCAACCAAATCAGAACCCAGGCCCGGCCTCTGTGGCTGAGACTGCCAGCACCCTGGAACCGAGGGTATGGCTAAGGGGCTACTGTGGACACGGATAGATCACCCCACCTCACCTCTGTGACAACAGCTATGAGCTTGGAGCAGGTCGTGGGGACAGTGGTCACAGCTTGGTATCATGCTGCCTCCTCCAGTCCAGCCCGAGCTGTCAGCCCACCTGCCACTGACCACCTGGCAGAGTAAACTTCTTGCTCCCCTTCCAGGGCCCCCTACCTGCCTGTGCAGGTGGCTCCCTATCTCCTTTGCTCCTGGAACAATGTGACGTGGTGGGTGTTATGACCAGACCCCAAGAGTCCTTTCCTGCTTACCCTGGGAAGGGCTGGAACTCTCAGCTGATTTCTGAACGGGTGTGCTTGCTGTGGGAGTTGAGAAACATAATAAATGGGCCTGGCTCTGTTTGCAGCACCTAATTTGCAATAATATTGAAGTCTCCAACAATAACTCATTTACTCTTATAATAAATATATAAAAAAAGACAAATTGCTACATTGAACATGCATTTTCTTCACTGCAAGTAGCTGCTACCCCAGGGAGAAAGCCCTGTGCTGCTAACTAATAGTAAATCCTTTGGAAAATCATGTGTCATAATGATGGACAACCAGGGAAGGGGTATTAAATAGATTTAGAGGTTAGCTACTCTAACAAGAACAAAAGACGTCCTTTGCAAACCCACACCTATAAGAGCACAGATCAGTGATTAGCACCCACAGGCTGACAGCTCCTGGGCACAGGAGGAGAAAAAACTTCTGTCCTGGGCGGGGTGTGGCTGGCCAGGCATCAGGACAAAGGGGCAAAAGTGCGAGGGAGCGTGGGGGAGGCCTGGGTGTGTGTGGGTTCAGGCAACAGGCCACGCTCTCCAGCCTGAAAGTCCCACCTCCGTTTCCAGGACTCAGCCAGCCCTCACAGAGTGCCCACCACGCTCAGCTCGCCATGGGCGTGGGGTGTGCAGCCTTCTCAGAGGAGGAAGCCATGACTTTGGGGTAAGGGGGCTCCACGGGCATCCACGTCAGGGGCATCGGCTGTGGGTGCTTGGGGTGGCTTCCTGCAGGGGCTGCCTTCTGCCTGGAGAAGAACAGGGCTGAAGAAAGTACTGCCACATTCTCCCGCTTTTACCAGGACATTTCATGGACTAGTTCATGAGTCTTGCCAATGTGTGTATCTAAGTCCTGGGATTTCCTCCATTTAGGAATCCTTGCCCCAAAGACAGGGGCTGACAGCTGTGTCCAAAATCCTGAGTGACCTCTGCCTTCCCAACCATCTCTTGTGTAACTCTGAGTTTCTGTGACAGCCCAGGGTCTGGCCCAGTGTTGGCACCCAATGGCTGCTTCCCGAACTGAAGGTGGGCACAGAGGTTGCATGCGCCGCATGCCCACTCTCTGCCAGGCTCTGCAGGAAGAGTTTCCCGTGACACAGAGGAGGAAGATGGGGCTCAAGGGAGCTAAAAGCTCAAGGGAGCTTTTTTTTTTTTTTTAAATATTTGAAAATATTTTTATTTTAAAAATAGGCCTGTGTTCAGTTACACATTCCCCCCAAGCTGTGATCGTATTTCTTTTATTTTGATTTGGAAAGAAAATACTGTTTCTGATGTCAGGAAATGCAAAATTTGTAAGTTTTTTTTTTTTTTAAATCCTAGTACAGAATTTTAAG